>JAOBAT010121065.1:2914-13444 GCA_026413305.1 Hydrozoanthus tunicans
TTTTGCAGTTCAACCCAGCTACTGGCAAACTCGAAAATGTATCACGATCTGGAGGTGTTCAAAATCATTTCGAAAACCCGAGTAGCAGTGACGTTTTGCAGTTTAACCCAGCTACTGGCAAACTCGAAAATGTATCACGATCTGGACGCGTTCAAAATCATTTCGAAAGCCCGAGTAGCAGTGACGTTTTGCAGCTCAACCCAGCTACTTTCAAACTCGAAATTATATCACGATCTGGACGTGTTCAAAATCATTTCAAAAGCCCGAGTAGCAGTGACTTTTTGCAGTTCGACTCCGCTACTGGCGAACTCGAAAATGTATCACGATCTGGACGTGTTCAAAATCATTTCGAAAACCCGAGTAGCAGTGACGTTTTGCAGTTCGACCAAGCTACTGGCGAATTCGAGGTTGTGTCTCGGGTAGCCGCTCAAAGATCACAGAGCTTGTGACGTATGATCAAAGGAGGGTTCTTCCCCAACTGAACGACAACGGCAACAACAATAAATGCGAAGTGTATGATCAACCTAAAAAGTTGAACTTCATCTTCGCCGTACAAAATTCTAAACCGGTTGTGTCCTTCCGAGCTTGAACCTTTCGATCGTCGGAGAAGATCACAAAAACAGTAAAATGTTGGGTAGACAGCAAAAACAGTTTACTTCACCCTGCAATTTAGCTTTTTACCTTAATTTACAAATATATAACAGTTATCCGATCCCATGAAAGTGGAGGTGACCAGTGGCGGATATTGACCGAGCCGCGAATTGTTTTGGTATTTAGCAGGTGAATAGCACTTCTGAAAATAATTTTAAATTTCAAAAAATGTAATAAACTTCACGAATTAAGATGAGAGACTTCTTGTTATAACGTCTGCCATCTTGTTTTCTTGCCGACACTATACATAAAATTTCTCGAGGCACTTGTTTAGTTCAGTTGGAGTCATTTCCTTCCTTCATGCTGCAAAATGTATTTTCTTTCTTGAAGTTTTCATTTTTACTCATGTTTGCATGGCCAAACAATGCAAAAACCTGTGCTGGTAAGCAATGCAAAAAGCTGCGCTGCATGTTGTTTGAAGACAACTTAACATTAAACACTGAAACACCAAATTTTGTCGCTTTGTTTGTGTTTAAAGGGGTTCCTTCCTCGTTTATTTTAAGAATTTCTTCTTCCGAAACTGAAGCAAAACGGGGGAGTCATTTTTTCACGGTTGAGTGACCAAGGTGAATAATGAGTAATTACTGACCGAACTGGAGGTGAATAGACAAGGATATTCGCCGAGCCACGAAAGCTTGATAGCTATCATTCACTCCGATAGCAATGTCTGTCGTTTTACATGCACGTCTTCACGTCTTCACGGCTGTCTGCTTCTCACGTCCCCGATGGCCAAGAAACAAGCCGGTTTCATGAATCAAGTTGTTGGGCTGAAGAGTACATGCTCGCCGGCTTCGTTACAACGGCCATCGGCCGGGTTTCCATTGTGAGCGGCCTTTTATGAACTGTTTGTGCAATTTCAACCTTTTTGCTCAGCGCTTTTACAAAACAGTTGCAAGTCTCGTTCGACGAGTTTTTAAATGTATGGACTTCCCATTATGCCGCAAGTGTTTTTTAGTAGTAGTTTGTGCCGCCTCGCTTTCTTGTAGAGATAAATCTCTTGCAAAGTTTTGTTGAGTTCGCTCTGGGACATTTCTTCTATTTCTGTTAAGAACCCACCTTGCTGTTAAAATCACTCTACAAAACGAACTGTTTTTGTAATTCTATGTATCTTGTAGTTGGTATATTTTGTATTTAGATACACATGAAAACTGTAAACAGCTTCGTGTTGCCGCGCCGGCAACTCAGTTGTGACACTTTGAATTTGTTTTCTTTTGAAAATGTTGTTCATAAGTGAAACAATTGTTGGAATTTCCCTCGAAATACATTATTGCCAAACTCTGTAGCACGCGCGTTTTGTGTACATTTGAGTTTCGTTTACATTCTTCAGAGTTTTTTGAAGAACACAATGGTCGTGGATTTTAAGCAGGTTTTGAAAGAAAAATTTTTGTCCTAACCATTAAAACCAAAAAGCCGAATCTTCTTGTCCTCTCCGTGTTTCCTGGAATGGTTCTTCGTTTAAAGCAATCATTTCCTCCTCTATAACTAACGGGTAACGCGACGCCATTTTGACGACCACCTCAAAATTAATTGATAGTCATGAATATTGCGAGATACGGGAGAAAATCGATCAGTGCGCGCGAAAATGGATATTGGTTGCTTGGGTAAATACTAATGTTGGATATCTACCGAGCCACGAATGGCGAGGTACCTTAAATTTACTACTTTAGCGGCTACTAATGTAAGCGATTTTGAAAAATTCGCGAATATTTAGTGATCACCAAAATTGAGGTTTTCATGACCAACTCGACAGAAAAAGCTAAAATTAGTGGTCGCTAATTCTTTCTTGGACAAAATCGCTAAATTTAGTAGTCCCTAAAAATATCATTAAACCTTAAGGTATATAGATATCTTTCACTTGCCACCCACACTGAGAATAGTTGTTTTAGTATTAGCCAAATGGACCTCCTTTTTTGTTGGAGCGTGTAGGGAGGGGGTTGCGGGCACACCCACCTTCCAACGGGCCTGTTGCGGAGGAGAACGAAACCTAAAGAGCGAAAACGAGAGTTCTATGTTTGAACTTGCGTGTTTTGGAAAATGCCATCCCATTCCACCCCCCCTCCCCAGAAGATATGAGCTGCGCGGTTTTCATACTCGGTGAATTTGAAGGTTGACCCCATTAACATTTTGTAAAGCTGAGTCCAGCTTTGAACATTTTCATGGATAAAGATTTTAAACATACTTAAAGTGAAATCCTTTTTATTGCGTGCACCAATAAACTTTATGCTAAAGGCACAACAACTTGTTCTTACATATGATTGCAATAGGCGCGTGCCCGCAGGAGAGCCTTGTACAAATGGCACACATATACGTATATTAATGTAATGTCCGTAGGCATCCCAAGCTTGGAGGTACTGTTAGTTCAAATTTCAGTAATTTAATTTTCACCTCTTCATGCTTCAAAATTATCCTTTTAATAAAAAAAAGATGAAAAACTAACCAGCAGGAATCCAGTTTAGAATACTTGGCGCCTTTGTGTTTATCTCTTGATGTCCACCCGACAGGTACAACCGCGGCCCCCTCTCCAATTTTCATTATTTTCCCTTTACTCTCGCAGAACCCTCTACTTCCTCAAACACAAAATTAAGAAAGATTGCAGAAGAAAAATATATCCGTTTTGTCTGTCTTTGTATTAAAATCTCGCCAACTGTCAGAGGAAATTTGCAGAGCTTTACTGTGAATACTGATTATGTTTTCCACATTAAAGTAAGTACAGTTGAGTAAATTTAAAACGTATTTCGAATGACAATGCTATAGCTCATTTTAGAAAGCTAAAGCATAGTTTTACGGTAGTCTTCCAGAGATCCAACTGGTGCAACAAAGAAAGATCACAGGAGCGATACATTTGTGCTCTTCAGTGAACCTACATAGAAAACCCAGTGCCCTACCAAACTTCGTCTCCAGAAGGATTGCGGGCGAGATGAGACTCGCTATCAAAATTCATTCCCTCACGTTAGAATTTTAAGTCTTCAATTTATGATTCAATTTTGAAACAACCTCTCTTCCATTCCCTTACATTGTTCCCTGGTCTGCTGAATTTTGCGTGATGGGAAAACAAGAGCCTTTCTTTTATAATCCACCGACCCCTCTCTCACTCCCTGAAGTTATAATTTGGTCTCCTTGCAGAGGCGGTGGAAGAAAAAGCTTTTCTTTCGTGATTCACGTACTGACCCCTTTCTCAAGACCTAAAATTAACTCGAGTGTCATCGCTTCAGCAGAGCCAGGAACGCTTTGTGTGGTATATCTACTTTGCCAATTCTTTTCATTTTCTTTTTCCCCTCCTTCTGTCGTTTAAGGAGCTTCATTTTTCTTGACATATCGCCTCCATACTAAGGTAGAAAAATAAGAAAGATCAGTTTGTCTTGCTTAAATCTTAGCTCAAGTTCGTTTCTACTTAGCAGCACAGAAGTGTAATGCGAACCAAACTTTAAAACGCTGAGATCAATACTAATCTTGATAAAAGTAATATAAACGTGATATATACATAATAACAATAAATATAACAAAAACAAAAACAACAAACATCGACAATATCAAACACCAAAAACAATAGCAATGTACAATAATAACAATGGTGATAGTAATAATCATGATAATGATAATAATAATAATAATAATAATAATAATAACAATAATAATAATTTTAATAATAATAACAATAACAATTAAAACAATAATAAAAAAATAAGAAAGTAATAAGAATAGTTACTGTTTATTGAATTATGTATTGATCAATTAAAAGACAACCCCGAAGGAGCCCGCGTTGTAAAACTTTACCATCGAAATGGGTTCCTGACCACACTAGGCCCCAAAATCTTGTGATTTTAAGCTGGTAATCAAGCATACTTTTAAACCTTTCGACACTTTAGTTAAATTTTCAAACGATTAAATTTTTGGATCTTTTTGTTGCCCCAAAATTTAATAGTCTGAATATTTTTGTATTCAAAAAATTAGCCTCGTTCGCCCGACTTAATTGGGAAAACTCGAATCTCATTTTTTGAGTCTTGTGGCATGAACCTCTTTAAACCTGGTCCGCACGCCAAGACCTCGGTCTGAGGTTCCACAGTAAAGACCTCGCTATCGGTTGATATAAACATCTTAATAAGGTATTTATGTCACTCTTTGTCTTGTTTGAAGTGTTTTTTGACTTTTGGGCGTCCACAAACTTGTTTATTTCCTCAATTTTCTGTCTTGCCGAGTACGAGTCGACGACTTTCTCCATTCGCTGAAAGTTTTCAGTCACTGCTTTACCTTTCTGGTTGTTATTTTCAGTTGACGTCTCTTGTAAAACTTTTCTCGGGTCAGTTGCGCTGTTAAAATCTTCAATACTTGTAATTTCGAGTGGATAATAAAATTCACCGGACATTGTTTTGACTTTTGAAGTCCGAAACTCAAAAAGTCTGTACGGTAGCTAATTGACCTAAGTTCAGCCAATCAGAACGCTGGAAATTTGGTTATTGACCGAAAATCAGAGTTACCATTTGATAATAAGTGTTATTCAATATTCTTGGTAAGCTTTTCGTCTCTCCGACGGCCCTAATCCTTCAAAAAACAATTATTACACGTTGTTTATAACTCGCCCGATGAAATATCAAAAGTTATTGGTTTGTTGAACTACAGATTCAAAATCAAACGTTTTCGTCTTAAACAAGTCATCTTTAGAGTTTGACAAAACTGATGAAAGACGACTTTTTAATTCAAAAAACGTTTGGATAGAAATTCAGTAATTCACCAAACCGACAACCTTCAATAAATCAAAAAAATCATTTGTTCTCCTCCGCATCAGTATGAGATCAACGCTAATATGAAACTACCCAAATCCTCTTTAAAAAATCTATTGAAACAATTTTTCATTTTCAAATAATTTCTTCATATTACTTTTGAAAAAAAAAGGGGTAATTCTTTGACGAGAACTGTTTTCAACGCGTAATTATTTTAGTGCAGTCGATTGTTTAACCTATTAAACTAGCCAAATTCTCTTGAGGTAATTTTTTTGCTTGAAAATAATTTCTTCTCGTTATTTTTGAAAAGAAAAACAGCGGCAATTCTTTGACGAGAGCTGTTTTCCACGCTTAATTAATTTTTTTGTCCGTTATAATTCTACTCTACATTACATTAACGAAATTGAGCTTCAAATTATACTGCGTAAATATTTTCGCAAAACGTTTAGTTCTAAATTCAGTACTTCATTAAACAAATAACGTTTAATAAATTTGAACATTGTTTTCCTTTACATGCAGTTTCGATAATATGGGATGAAAGGTATATTTATGTGAAAAGCAAAATTAGCCAAATCCTGTTTATAAAAATCATTTGAAGTTATTTTTCATTTGCAAATAATTTCTTAATACTATTTTCGAAAACAAAAACAGCGGCAATTCTTTGACGAGAACTGTTTTAGACGCTTAATCATTTTAGCTTAAATTATTTGTTCATTATAATCCTACTACATCAAATTAATCAAGTTGAACTTGAAATTATACTGCGTAAACATTTTTCGCAAAACGCATAACAGTAAAAACGTTAATAAAACTTACACATTTTGCTGTAACATCCTTCCCGAGTGCTCGAAGCCTGTTTGACAAACGGAGACAAACATTAGGCCAAGTAAAACGATTTAGTGTTTAGTGCCAATAATTCTGGAAACGAGGAGAAAATGTCGTTTTAGTAATGGAAAAACTATAGCCTTTTATGCTTCGTTTAGGCTATTTAAAAACAGAAACGACCTTCATTTGAAAGTTAAAGGCCTTGATTGCTCGATTTTTCATATAGACATCTATTCTCCCTGTTACTTATTCTGCGTACTTGTTTTTGTTTTGTTTAAAAACCTGGTTTTTCAAAATCAAAATCTTAAAACATGTAAATATAATTTACAAAAAGGAATTAAAATAAGCGGCTTCCACTATACATTTTGGCCGCTGAACCTCAGCCTCTTCAGGTTTACGCCGCCATCTTGGAATTCAATTCGAGCAGTTTAAAAAAACTCTTTTATTGCTTCAACTAAAACATGCAATGTTAGAATTGTTAATTAAGTATTTCATTTGACTACAGACCAACACTAACCTGAAAGTAACTAAAGCCAACCGAGGCGGGTAGTGATTAACTATATTAAATTAAAAAACGTATTGTATATACAAAGCTATTAAGCTATTACTAAAACAAAATTCTATGTGTATAAGCATGAAAAGACACCTTATTGCTTAAATTTGGAAAATTTTAGTATGAGAGAAGATCTTTATGCCAACACAATCCTAACCTAATTTATAAGTATGTAGGTGTTCTTGAATTTTTCTTTCTCTTTAATCTATCCCTATTTAGTTTTCGAATGAGTTAGTTGTTCCTGATTTTAGCACCCATTCTAGAAAAGGAAGATATTGGGACGAAGCTTCAGAAACTCACACAGGAAATCAAAGCTTTGTTAGCAATTTGTTTATCGCCCACAAAACTTTACAACGAAAGCGATTCTGTGTCTAACTCTCAATGTTTAAATGCATGAAAACCTAGATCTTCTTTCGAGCCTATTGGCATTAAGCCTAATTAATCTTAATTCTGCTGTATTGTCTTGACCCTAACCGGAATAAAAAAAGTTCAAAACGCAGACGGACAAATTGCTAATTAAAATATTTCCTCAAAACAACAATAACACGTGCATAATGCTGAATTTTTTGTAATATATTGCACAACAAAACACCTTTTTGTGTCTTTGCAGGAGTTATTGCAGTCGGCTCAAGGTAGATAACGTATAAACAAAAAAAAATCATCGACCAATCAGAAGTAGTTTCGTCCAGACATGTCAGTCAAAATAAATTGTTCTTTTCTTTAAAAAAAACCTGTTAAATGCCCCGGCGAGTACGCTAAATGAATTGTTTATATTTTGAAAACTAGGCCAAATGAGTCGGCGAGTTGTCAAACATAAACCATTTTTCTCAACAATTCATAACAAGAATCTATTACAAATATTTCATATACTAGTATAACATATAATATAATTTGTGACAAAAGTTGCATAAATGCATTCAGAGTGCTCAATAGTTAACGGGCAAAAATATCAGGAAAGGCACAGATTAACAGATATTCAAGATTGTCAGTTTTATTACTATGCATATGTAGTTTCGTACCACACAATTTGTGTGACACTCTATCCGTATCTCATTTTTCATTAGATAACACACAATATAAGGCATTGGGTAATGAGAAAATGATGATTGACAAAACAAGAGTGACCTCGGATGAAGATGAAAAGTAAAATTCTCCCAAACTTGTTCAATGAAAAGTATGGGCTCTAGTTTGGAGAATTTACATATACAATTGAGACTCAAAAAAAAAGTTCGTCGGTATAAGCAAAGTATAAAATTTCTTGAGAACTGATTTGGCAGATTCGTTAGAAATGGAGTTCGGGTGATTAATATAAAGAAAATAACGTTCAAACTAGACTTAAGCATTGCAGTGTGCTTCTAAAACACAAACAAATGCATGGAAATCCCAATCTGCCGACAATATTTGTTTTGGTTGACAAGTGGCTGAAAAGCTAGACTATATACAAGTTTTATCCATTCTGTTTGAGTGTTCTTTCGAGTCATGGCGCAAACAACGAAACAACTCTTGCAATCACTCTCAAGCGCTGTAGAGGAGCTTTCCACGGCCACAGAAGCCATGGACCAAAGCATGACTTCAGTGGGAGAAATATTCAAGTTGCGCTCATCCAGTTCCAAACCAGTCGCCAACATCGGAGAGTCTTTTGCTATAGCGTCATTTACCAACGAAACAGTTGAAAGAGTCTTGGAGTACAAACAAAGAGTTCGGGAAATGCTGGAAGCCATTTCCTATACTGCTTCCCCGCCGACCTCGAAAGGAAAATTGAAGAGAGGCATAAAGATGGGAATGTACAAAGCCAAGCTTTCGTGTAGAGTTGTAGAAACACTGCATGACGGAGATGAGGAGGTGAACTCCCTCAACAACATCGTTACAGTCCTTGAAGGCGTGACTACCGCTAAAGAGGAAGTGAGTGCAAAGTTGGAAGCTCTTTCGGGAGGGGTCTCTGGTAAAATCGTGGGAAAGCTTGTCTCTTATATCAAAAAAGAGATAACTGAAGGTTTGAAACAGGATGACCTCGATGTAAATGCAGATGAATTCAGAAAGAAGACAAAAGAGCTCACAGAAAAGATGAGCAAGTTCAATGAAGCAGTAAAAAAGAATGAAGAACCATTGGGCCACATCATCAACAGCTTGCAAGTCTTCGTAGACACCCTGGACACCAGTGAACAAGCAGTAATCAAGAAACTCTCGGATCTTAAAGAGGCAGCAACACAGTTAGAAACAGCCTGCAACAAAAAGGAGCCATTGGACAACATCATTAACGGCTTGCAAGTCTTTGTGGACACCCTAGACACCAGTGAACAAGAAGTTATTAAGGACGTATCGGATCTTAAAGAGCCAGCAAGACAGCTGGAAAATGCCTGCAACAAGAAGCCTGAAAAGCACCTGCAGCAAGCTGATTGCAATTCAAATGAAATAACACAAACATAGATTTGAAGATGAACATTATCGTCACCGTATTCATCTCTCGGCAACCGTATGGTGCGTTAAAAACTTTGTAAAAGGCGGCAATTTAGCGGACTTTAAGGTTAAAAGTAGTTTTTGTTTTTCTCTCGTAAGGAGCCAACTGCATTTTAGTTCAACTCCAGCACTCAAAGGTGTTTTATAGTGTCACGTAGAGAGTTCTTTAAAACAGGCGGCAGCCTAGTAGATTTTATAGTTGTAAGTAATTTTTGTTTTTCTCTCGTAAGGAGCCAACTGCATTTTAATTAGTACGTTAAGGAAATCTTTACGGCATCGCTTATAGGGTTCTACTGCTTGGATTTTATTAAAACTATCCAAACCTTTTTCTTGCATGCATAAGTATGATTTCATGGCGTAGCTTGATATTTTCAGGGAATGTAAGTAAACTAAGAGAGTGACAGTTGTACTTGAAGAAGGCATAAATATGCAACCAAACAAACACTTTGCACAAATAGAGTCTGTCTGATCATTTAAGCTACTTTTTTGTTTTTCTTTTGAATTTCTTACGCACCCGAAAACCTTTAAATAGGCCCCTCGGGACCTCACAGACTTGTGCAGTGTGTTTGATCGATTACGGTTCCACTACTATACCCGTCAATGTGTTGGTGTCAGTGTCTAGGATTGTAATCCACAAAGCCTGAATCGCATGACTAGTTTTGCTTGCGCAACTTTTCTCACAGGCCTGTGTAGTGTTTTTGATCGATTATGGTTCGGTTACGATGCTTGTAAATGCGTTGGTGTCAGTGTCTAGAAATGTAAACCACAAAGCCTAAATCGCATTGACTAGTAGTTCTGCATTGCGCATCCTTCTTGCGCATAACTTCGCGTGAAAGCCAGCGCGTGCAATAAAAATGGCGGCTTTCCATTTTGGCTGAAGTTCCCAAGAGGGGTAAATCGACATTTTCTCATAAAACGCGACTTTTGCAAGCAATCGTAAACATTATCACAAAGAATCGTTGCTTATAGACAAAGTGTCGTTGCTACAAAACGGGTGTGGGGACCCCTGATTTTTATTTCAAAATTCAAGTTCTAATAAGAAAACAAATAGGCAACGTTTGATAAAAACCTCAGTGCATCTTCTATTTCAGTGAAATAACCAGAAATATTTAAACAAGGACACCTAAATCAGCGTAGGGTGGTCAGTAAGAGGCTAATTGTTGCCGCAGCGGAGCGAGCCTGAAGCGAGCGAAGCAAGGCAGCGACTCAAATTGGGGCTAAAGATCTCGATTTTATTCCAGGATGCACCGGTTTTTTTACCACCATTCCTTGCGCGCCTTCCCAGTATATAAGTCCAAATCGCCCGCTTCCTTTCACTCTATAACT
>JAOBAT010121076.1:0-36497 GCA_026413305.1 Hydrozoanthus tunicans
CACTATGCTCGCACCCCCCCCCCCCCAACTCTTTCGGATTGGGCCTACAATTGATAAGCCAAGTCTATAAACAAGAGTTAAGTTATTTTCTACTGTTAACAGCAACAAATAAAACCAAGAACCCAGAAACTGTTGGTTTTGATATCATTTGTTAATCATTTGGTTTTTCGAGGTGCGCACATGCGTATTTGCGATACTTCCTGATGGACTATATATATATGAATGTTCACTAAAGTCAAAATTAATAGAGTTAAGGAACTGGTGATCTTTATTTTCTTTAAAATTTAAATAAGAGAAACTTGACAAGGAATTTATATACTGTGTTCGTCTCGCTCGGCATACGGTTGTCGGTTACTTGAAGGGCCTGCGCATTGCCAAAAATTACCGTTCGCGGCCGCTCCGTTCAACAAAAGCGCTACATTTTTCATCATAAAGCCGGTACAACAAGCTTCAGTAACTGCCGTACTGTAAGCCCCGCGCCGCTCTCCTTTTGTGCAAACGGGAAGGTTATTTTGCCGCTAAACAAGTAGCCGTTTAGGAGGTAGAAGCGATATCTTATTGTCGACTGAAAAATAGCTTTGGGATAGGGAACATTTACTTTAAAAACTAGGGAACAAAAACTACTTCACATTTTTTAAAAAGGAGAATGTCAGTGGGTAATGCAGTAATTAGTTCTGAATATGCGCTTTTAAAAATTGCTGTAGTCGCTATTTTTGCGAGTTTTCAAAAGTTGAGGCCATAACGCGACCTCGCGCCGCCATTTGCAGCGACTAGCAGGCACGAGCGCTGTGTAGCGTGCGTCGAATCCCGCCGCACGAGAGAAGTTGGCGCCATGCAATTCAAATTTGTACAGACAAACTGTTTATGTTGCTGAATAAGAAAACAACACAGTTACAGTTCACCAGCAGGGTGCTCAAACTAAGTGCAAATCCGCAGTTGGTTTTGGCTCCAATAAAACCTGTGACGAATTGTAGAACTGTTTAGGAGCACATTAACTGATTGACAACCTTAGTCAAAGTAAGGAAAAAATCAATAGCTCCGTGCACACACTCATCAGGATCATCCGCAGATCTCAGTAAAATCCTTATTTAAGGCCGGCGCACACTTGAGGTATAGAGCTAAGCTGTTTGCTCAGTTTGTTCCGCATGTGTGCGGCAAAATTTTGGTGACATTTTTGCCTCACGAGCTCGAATCTCACTAAAATTTTGCCGCACACGTGCGGAACAAGCTGAACAGAGCCTCGCGAGCAAACAGCTCAGCTCTATACCTCAAGTGTGCGCCGACCTTTATACGTTTGTCAGTTAAACTGAGTCAGGGCTCAAAATTTACTTTTGGTTTTGGGTGCATGCTTGATACCGGGACTAAATTTAAAAACTTTAGGAGCACAGCTTAGGATTTGGGGACAAAAAAATCAAAGAAATTTCAGACAATTAAAAGTAGTTGTTAATCAGTGACTAAGTGTCTTTTATTTTGTTTTATAATCCTGTTCTTGTTTCTTTCAGACTCTTACTGAACATAGTAGTTTAAAACTATGGGGAATTTTTTGTTTGGGACCCGTTGTGTCAAATCCGATCCACATGTTTTTCATTTGTCATGCAACTGTTTTGACAGAGTAAATAAGGATGGTCCAGTAAGGACTCAATCGCACTGAGCTTCAGCTTTTTTAGGCGCATAAATCACG
The DNA here is from genome assembly GCA_026413305.1 of Hydrozoanthus tunicans. NCBI lineage: Eukaryota > Metazoa > Cnidaria > Anthozoa > Zoantharia > Hydrozoanthidae > Hydrozoanthus > Hydrozoanthus tunicans. Next base: position 1,682 of record JAOBAT010121076.1, read on the forward strand.
ATATCAAGTCGCATGTGCAACCATCGAGCTCTAAGTAGTTTTTTTCCGAATCCTAAATATTTTTTTTATTTTTTTTTCCCCAAATGAAACGCAAAACCCATGAATCTTTCAGAATCTAATCTTAGATTAATCCATTGAATTCGGATTCATTTGATACATAATCAATTTTTGGATTTTACCATCGGATCTGGATTAGTATTTTTCCGCTGAAAAAGATACGTTACTTTACAAAATATTTTTTGTCTAGCTGATGATAGAATAGATAGGTTTATTTTACTCTCTATGATCCAGCTGCTTGGAAAAAAACGGAATTAGGAGTAAGACTTGAATATCAAGAAGCCTATAGACTAATTACCAATTGAAAACCCCTGATTTACATTTATTTTTGGTTACCGTGACGAGAATTATTTTTAGAATTGCCCGTTGCAAAATAAAATAGCTGTAAGCGCTCAATACATGACATTTTGTTTAAGCGGTCTGTTGTATAGATCAATACACGACAAGAGAAAGTCCAAATAAAATGGTTAAAAGTCATTGTAAAAATTGGAGACACACTACTTCCTGTAAATCAGTGTATTGCATGACCAAATGTTTGCCAAATTTATAAAGTAACCAAAGACAATTTCTTCATTGACATTGATTGGTTTAATGATTTTGTCTTCGAAGTAACACTGCAACACTTGTCGCTTTGTCAACGCATCTTCCTCTATCTTTTATTCTTATTCCGAGCTTAAATCTTTGCACTGATTCATATTTTTATCACGTTACATAAGTTTATCAAAAAAAAGATCGACGGTCGATAGCGCTAAATATTGCTTCTCTTCGACACGCAACCTGTACACACGCATGCACTTCGCTTCGAGTGCGACAAACTTCTACCGGCATCAAACTTGTCTTCCTACTAAATATGTCACGATGTTTGCGTTTCGTTTTAAAGTAGCACAGGTTTGAATTCGTAATGAAATTCCTGCAAGGATTGAAAACACGGGAGTAAAGACAGCTGAAAATGATTTATTGACAAAGGCGAACTAATTCTCTGTCGGAGAACTTGTCGTGACAATATATATAGTCGTGACATTGTTCGAACCCCTTTTCATTTGATTTTTCCTAATATAAAAGAAACTCCCGCTGGGTGAACTAGTTTCCATCAGCGAGGGGTAACTGAATCAATCAGACTGCCAGAGGTTTGTTTTAAAAATCATCTTTCTCAACCTAGATGACGTGTCTGAGTTGAAAAAAAAATAATTTGCCGCCGAAATATTTTTCCACGTACCTTTCTCTCTTAGCATTCTAGTGAACAATGTCTTGGCTCTTCAGAATTTGGGATAGGAAGTTTTTAAACTGATATGTCGCTAGGTGTTTGAAGTAAAACTGAAAACCGAAAAGTGTCCATTTATCGCTTAAGAAATCTATTAACTTGGTATTATAGTGTAAGTCCCGAACTTATTATCCAGTTGCAAGTTCTAGCCTCCTATAGCTCTTTATTTTCCAACGAAGAAACGAAAATCAATAAATGAAGTTAAACAATATTAGTTCATAAATTTACTTCACGGCCTGTTTAAAAGAGTTTTCTATTTCAGCACAATTTGACAAGGCCTTTGTGTTGAGCGGTAAAAATTACAAGGTTCGGCGCCTTCGCAAGATTTGAATATCAAAGTTTTATGCAACACGCCGAAATTTTGCGGTACAGTTCACCTTGAAGATGAACTTGCTCGCTAAACAGATATGGTGCCAACGTTTTGTAAACGTTTCCCGCCACTTCGTGTAAAAAGAAGACGAAAGTTTAAAAGAACAAAGACGACATTGGCGGAATTTATTGCGACCGGAACAAACTTTAAAACCACAGTAAGCCTCTATTTCCGTAATACATTTACCGAACAAAGTTTTGAAATGCGAGGCAATATGAATAGGTTCGTTGCATAATATTTTTTTTCCGCCCTGGAATTTTTCAGTACAAAAGTTTACCCGTTACCATGACAAAGGCAGACTTTCTTAAAAAAGAAAATCTTCACTGCCGATGAGTCATCTGTGTGGGTTTTATTTATCACGTAACTCTTCCGTGTTAATGAACCCCAGCGAGCGAATTCGACCTGTTTTGCATATTCAAATTTATCTATGATGGGGCGTGGTTAATGGCAAAGTTCAGTCAACCCCGCCATTCAATTTGACAGATGTGCAGAATGGCATGAATTCCTAGTTACTCAAGTCGCATAATGCCATTTCGCTCAAGAAAATGAAAGTGCAAAAACAGTTAGCTAGTTCTGGGTGCCGAGGAGATACGCGCTAAAGAGATATGGCCTGTTTTTATGAATAATGTGGGAGGCTTTTCTATGTGGTTTGCCGAATCATTCCGAAAGAATTTGTAACCTCTGAAAGTAGTAACCTGCCCTTATATGGCGGGCCGCCCCGGCGGCTGTTGTTGACGACAGCCAATCAGATACAAGGAGAATTATCCGGGAACCAATCAGCGTAGATCCTTCCGTTCGATCAAAATAATAGCCAGTAACTGATTCTGGCTCAGTAAAAAGTTCTTTCGGACTGAAGTCACCACAGTAGATTTGAAGATCAGAAGTCTATTTCTTATATCCCATTCAACTAGACATGTACAGCAGCTACACGAGTTATTTTGATCCGGATTCCTTTAACTTACAGGAAATGGTAGAGTGCGACATGAGGGAAATGGATTTCAATTTCAACGATCCGCTACTGCAGGGAGAGCACATTTTGTCTCCGCAAGACTCCCATCGACTGGCGAAACAGGACAGGTTTCGCGAGCACCCAACGTCAACTCCTGGAGATCTGACAAATTTGCAATGGCTACAAAATGTTAGTATCCCAATGGAAAAGGGCTCCAAAAATCATGAAAGTGAAATGATGGTCGATCCAAACACAGCCATGCCTGTGCAGTGGGCGAACAACTCGCATCCAGCGAACCAAATCTCGAGTGTGACAGCTCGTTCGATTCCAATAACTCCCGTAACGTCCACCATCCCTCAAACCCAGCCAGTTCATCATGCACGTGTGCCTGAAGTGAAGACGAAACTTCAAGATTCTAAGAGTGCCAGCAAAGAAAATACAAGACCAGGAGAAAAGACATATCCTAAACCGCTTTTCTCCTATTCATGTCTCATAGCAATGGCATTGAAAAACAGTGAATCAGGAACCCTTCCCGTCAGTGAAATCTACAAGTTCATGATGTAAGTTTCATGTTCTGGATGGTTTTGTAAATCGATCGGGGATACTTATGGCTTGCTTATTTCTTTTAGGGGCAAGTTTCCATATTTCAAAACAGCACCAGATGGATGGAAGGTTAGTGAGATGTGCTAATAGTTTAATCAGTTTCTTATTTTTCTTCTGGCCTTTCCAATTTTGAATTTAAACTTCATGCAAAATTTTTAACGGTCAACCTGTAGTCTGTACGTGACGTTACAAAAACCGATTGCGCGTAAGATTTGCTCAAAATCGCTCAACAGAACATTGTCGAAGTTAAAACTAACTGTAAAAATCTGTTTAATTCGAAGATTTCTTGAGAGCTGTTTAGATTTCAGTCTGTGCATTTCAACGGTTTCCTCGGGTTCGAAATTCCGTTTGCAGTTGAATGGTTTTCCTAGAAGACAATGGATTTCAAACAGCTGACACTTGAAAGGGTTTATTTGGTACATGGCCAGAGGAAGTTTTGTTACTGCAGCAAATTTCACCATTTTTTCAGCCTTTTTGTTTATTCCTTCTTCGAAAATGAAGTTAAAGCATAAAGTGGTTAGAGTTTTTTGTGCATCGTGCAATTATGTAAAGAAATATTCAGGCAGCAAGTTGAACGAAATGTCAAGTTGTGTTATGTCGTGAATCTTTCTCTTATTCTCTCTCTTGAACCGTATTTCTAACTCGGGCAAAATTCCTCGATGCAAAGCTAGATTTAGTGCTGTTTTTATCCCAAGACTTTATACCTCTGCTTAACAGTGGTTTCTGAGCAAAATTTCCCCTGTATGTGTTTCAACCGTCCAGTCTAGCGTATTATTTGGCCGAGGACGAGTTTTCGTGAATCGGGCAGTTCACTTGTTACACAGAGAATAACGAAATCTCAAAAGGAAGTGGACTAGAATGAACAAGTTCTCTGAAATGTTACGTGAGAAACTTGTGCTTTATTCGAAGAAAAGTTTCCTAGAGCACATTATACTTTTTATACCGAAGAAAATTTACTGACTGTTTTTAGAAAGCTCTAGCTACAACCCGGAGATCGTGTATCTGGGTGGGGTTTTCATACGATTCTTAAGCTAGTTAACACTCAGTATTACGAACAAAAACCTTGAGTTTTATGTCTGTGTTTTTCTTCAGAAAATATTCCTACTTGCTATTTGAAAAAACCGGCAGCTTGTGTTTTTGTCCATGAATTTTCAGACGTGAAATCGAGGGTACAAAAACATAACCCCACCCTATTTAATACTCACAGTGGTGTTACACAATTTGAAATAAATTTTCCTAGTTTTTGTTTTAGTAAGAACACTGAAAAGGCGTCCAAAACATTTGGCTTTCTTTCCGTAGCGCCTACAGAACGAATAGAGAACTAGTTGGGAAGAACTTGCGATCGTTTCTTTTGGCGCAATTGTTCAGCTGCCCTTCTCCTTCGGTCAACAGGTGGTTGCAATTGTGAATTATTAAACATCCTGCTTTGCATTTTATCCCTTCTTCCTTCAGATTTCTTTTTATATTTTTGTTAATTATGACGAGTTTTTAACTGTGCTTTCTCGAAAAAATTTCCTTTTTGCGGCCTTGACGATAGTTTGAATTTCCACTGTTTGTACTAAAAGTGAATCATTCATCGACTTGCGTTTGCCTTGGCAACGTTTACTGACAATCTTTCCAATAAAATATACAGGTCTAAATTTACACACAAAAGAAAGGTCGGGAACTTAGAAAATATATTATTTCAAGACACTTTTTTAGAAAACAAAGTCTCTTCGTTTCTTTGCACGCTTTGAAATCGATGTACCCTTTTTATGAACCTTGTTATAGAACATCTGTGATAAAATTAAATTCGTGTATGACAACAAAAAACTGTTCCTGTAAGTTCTTAATTTTATTCTCTTGCTCAAACGAAATCACCTGTCGGCTGAAATGGTCTAAAATACACACTACTTTTAAACTAAAAGACGAAAACCACAATATACGTTAGATTTTTTCTAGAATTCAAGTAGTTGAAAGGTGTTGTAGGTCAAAATGAAAAATTTTAGTCTGAAAACTGGCTGTCTTCTCAACACAATAACAAAAGGTTTTTGTTAAATGTCTAAGCAAAAATTGAAAAAGGGAACGTATTCTCAACTTTTAGTGTTTAAGTCACTTCGTAAATTGCAAACAACTTGAAGCTGGTTTGAAAGTGAATATGGCACAGATAGTAAATATCTGTTGGCTCCAGATTTCTTTTGTTTTTAAGAGAAATGGCATGTACTAGATGATACTACTGTGACTTCAACAGCTAAATTGGTAACCTTGGTTTTAACAGACCCTAAAACTTTGTTTGCTGTGGAACTGGTTTTAAATCTCAAAATTATGATCATATGTTGTTCTGAGTTGTTTTTTTTGGAAAGTGATAAACTGCAAGCGGTGTCAAACCAAGTTTAAAGAGAGAAAAAGCATTGATGATTTATGATGAAAATTGGGTTCATTGAATTGTCAATTAATAATAAACTTGTTCAAAACCACACCCAAACTTAAAATAATTGAGCACAGGATTTTAATCTTATCTACAGCTATTACTTTTTGGCAGCCTTGCCTTGTTTCATATAAAGTTTTTATTTTCTTGTGACAATTTGAATAAAAATAAATGATATACTTCTTAAAGTTTACCTTAAACTGATACAATATTTCCTTGGCAATAATTCTATTTCTACCTTTTTCTTAACTTTGTGTCACACATTTTACTGCAACTTGGAATTTGAAAACAAAATGTGTCATTATCAGTTTCGTGACTGAAACAATCATGACAAGTATATGTGTTTCTAAGCAGGCTAGTCTGATATTGATGCAGAAGCCGCAACACAAGTGCCATGCACAGTATCTTTACAGTATTTTAAAACATTAGCAAAATGGAACATTTTTCTTAAAATATTTTCCCTTGTATGTCTGTTGACAGTCTTATTGAACCATTGCAGTAATAAATCTTCCTTGTGCAAGCCACTTAAACATTCAACTATCACAAGATAAACATGATTTTTCGTCTAGTTCTTAGAACTGAAGACTGGTATTTGTCAACTACCTGTGGCAAATCGTAGCTCATTGCTCTAACATCAACTGATTAGTAAGTTTACAAGGCTTTCAAAAAATTGTGTTCTTAATAAGTAACTCTCTTGTTTCTCATAGAACTCTGTCAGACATAACTTGTCACTGAACAAGGCATTCTGCAAACTAGAGAGGCCCCAAGGTGCATCTCAGAGAAAAGGTTGTTTGTGGTCCTTAAAACCTGAGAAGAGAGAGCAGATGGACAAAGAAATTAGAAAATGGAAAAAGAAGCACAGTGAAGCTATACGTGCTAGCATGGCAAATCCAGGTACAAGCTCTTTAGTGTTGGGGTACAAAACAAAACTGTGTGTAGTGTGAATTTTAAACACAGTTTTACTACAAGTTTAAGATCTGGTAAGACAAATGTGTTGTGTCCTTGAACAAGACACTTTACCTGACTTTTCCAGTCAATTCAGTTGTATAAATGAGTACCAGTTCTGCTAGGGGCTAACCTGATAAATAAGTATCCTGTCCAGGGAGAGTCGAAGACTTAGTACAGTTTCCATTCTTCAACTAGATGTAGGTTTCTCAAGCTCCATTCCTCCCCTTTCTACCTCCAGCACTTTTTAACTTACCTCATCCTTACACTGCTCAGCAAGCAAGATGCAAAAGTTAAAGGGCTTCTGTACATTTTTTCAGACTAGATGTAGCAATAGAGTTTAAAAAATCATTTATTTTGTTTTACACCCCACTTAAATGGTTTCAAAATTATAGAGAATAAACAAATAAGCCTTGTTCTTGCTTTTGTGTGCATTGATTATAAGGTGTTCTGAATCTTGTTTTGATTTAATATAATATGGCCCTATATCTTACAAGAGTAGTTTTTTAATTACCTGCACCTTCACTAGGGCAGTCCCATCAATAATAAACATTTCCACTACCCTAAAAACATTGTTATCAAAAAATACCAGAAAAATTTTGTTTACCACCATCTTTAAGTGTAGAGCTTAAATGTATATACAGTATGTTTCAAAAACTCAGATGGTTTTTAATTGTCTGATTTATCAAAAAAATAAAAGACAAATTCAGTTTGTTTCAAACCTTATCAGTTGATAGTTTGCTTAGATAAATAGAAATTTTTTTTCTGATTTCATTTTTTCTTACAAACAGAAGAATTAAATGTCTCAAGTGATGACCTAGATGATTCACCTCCTGCGCACTTGTTTGTTCAAGCAACTGACCTTGTTGATGACAAGGCCGCTGCTGATGCAGCTAAAGAACTGTTTGGAAACAATCTCATTCAAGATATCCAAAATGAAGATCTTGACTGGGATGAGATCATGGCTTCAAGTACCGACCTTCAACTAGACCCAACTCTAACAACAACAATGACCACAACAACTATGCCAATACAAAATGGAACAACAACAACAACTGTGGAAATCGATAATGCAGCGCATTACTACAGTGGAGAGCGCCACGATTATGAAAGCACACCTTCCTATGCACCGCAATACTATAGTCTTCAGCAACAACATTTGAGTGTCCCAGGGTTTTAACAAGAAACTGGTTGGAACATATTAAATATATTTTAAAATATAGTTGAACTCTAACAAAAAAGCAATTTAACACTAGTATGCAGAAAAGGGGGCTTTCTGTTTGAAATCGAACTAATTTGCAAGAAGACTGAATCTCAAACTTGTAAATTTTAAAACAACCAGATTTGTACAGTGTATATACCAATCTTTGCTTAATGTCAACTTATAACCGCATTGTCTCAGAGTTTACTAGATAAGTTTGCTTTCAGGTTTTCAGTGAATCTGTACATGTATCTTACCATTCTAGTTTGAAAATTTCTAAAATATCAAATTGGTTATCTGTAATACTGTATAGGGCAATACCAGATGTGCTGCCGAATGAGCAACAAGTTGGATGCACTATAACAAGATTACTCTCAATGATATTAGAAATGTAAGATTTGTCAAGTTGTCGCACACATAATCAACAAATATTGTCCAAGGTTTTTTCTGACCGTCAAAAACAGAATGTTTAGCTATGCACTCTCTTGTTTACCCACTATGGCCCAAATGAAAGCATTTGATTTTATCATGAATATGAATGTTTTGAGCTGGGCTAAAGTTGACATTCTTTAAAAGGCTGGCTATTAAGTGTATTCGTGTTACAAGCACTACTATGGTATTACTGTTAACATATGGGAAATTGGCAAAGCTCTTTAATTGAAACAAGTTGCTACACATCAATAAACAGTAATTATTCGCTAAGGTCAGAAAACAAAAGAATTTCTTGTGCTACCTTGTTTCATTGTAGAATGGGCTGTGCCCTGTCTGCAATATGTTCACTGAACTGTTACGGTTCTTATATTATAATATATAGCATTATGTAACATTTTAAATTTTTTTTTATTTTGGTTTCAAAATTATGATTCACTTGATGTTGATATACACATTTCAAAAACATCTGTCTTGCAATTACAACTTTTCGTTTACTATGTAGTGCTACAGACTGTAAAAAATTGCCAGTTTGCTAACCTTGTGTTACCTAAACCAAAGTCGCGAAAAGAAGTGTAAAGAAAGAGTTCAATATTTACTGACAAATTTAGTTGAAAAGGCATTAAATTTAAATAGAACATAAAAATTTTAATATTTTTAGAGGACTTCATTCCTTACAATGCCGAGAAGTGAATAACTATATATATGTATTATCTGCGACTGGTTTATAATAGATGTGTACTATGCACATGTCATGATATAATTGTACGTCATTCATTGTCACAAAATGTCACTGCACCATTAGCTTTTAGTAATTTATTTAATTTTTTGCATACTGAGTAGTATTGTAAAAAGTCTTTAGTCAATGAAAAATGTGATCATGTGCTAGATAACTGCTGAATATTGATAGAAAAATTTTGTAAATAGCTACTAATCAGCTTTTAATAACATTATATAACTGGTTTCTACAAGCTGTAGATGTGTTTACTTAGTATTTTTCTCCAGAACCTAGTTGCATATGGTGATCAAAGACTGGTAATTAAAACTTTCACTTTCGTGTTCAAAATTAATTTTTGCCAGGTTAACTATGAAGCTAAAACAAGTGTTTTTGTTTTTAAAATTAAAAATTCCAAGTTTCTAGGGTTTTTCTTAAACTTTCCTACATTCAAGAGCAGAGTCATGCCATAGTTTTTTAAAACTTTTAAATATTTGCAGTTTATAGATCTTAATAAATTATGTTTTAAGTTTATGGTTTTACTAATAGCACTTTTTTTGTCAGGAAAATTGGCTGTCCAAGTTCATTTTCACAAAAATTTGATGCAGCACTTATGGGCTTTTGTAAAAAATCTATTTCAAAAACCTGTACATATTTAGAATAGTAAGTAATTTGTGGTGTAAGGTTGTGCAAATTGTGTCATATAATACTTTCCTGTTCTGCATATTGCTATAAATATGCCAATAAAATCGAGGATCTGTCTTTACTGGTGTGGTTTGACTGTCTATCATGTATCACATCAGCTATATACAGTGTTAATGTACCAAAATCGCAAATTTTTGGACCTTCCACACAGGGGGGTGCAGCCTTATTTAAACATTGTGGCGAAGGGGTTATTTGAAAATAGTCAATAGCAAGGGGATAAAATCCAGTTACCAAACATATTTAAAGGCAACTTGTGACTCTGTGTTCCTCTAGCATTATAATCATCACTTTTTAAAAACTGTCACAGACATGACCATTGACAAAATGTATATTTTTGACATAGCACATCTTATGTTTTGATCATCATTGGGAGGAGAGGGGCCGGGCGGCTTATTTAAAATTTTAAGGCTTATAACGTTTACAGTATGTCTTAATTAAATCTCTACCCAATTACTATCCAAGCGAATACCAGTAAAATTATTAGAAAACAGTTAAACCATGTACTTATGCCTTTAAATCTAGTTTCATAATAAATTTGTGTTGCTTTCAAGTTCCATGGAGTGTATCATAAATCTGTGGCTATATCTGAGTCTGTTATCAGAATTTTGCTTTCCATCTTCAGTAGTTTTCTATATTTTATAATTTATTATTAAAAGTGAAGGCTGGCAGATGCTGAGTCCCTTTTCTCTTGCTTCCCTTTATAATATGTAGTAAATAAATCCTGTTTTAAGGGCTACTTATTTCAAATCATTACAAACTATCGCAACAGATTAAATTATGACCACCAATTTTAGGAAAAACAAGCAGAAATGAACCACTTTTATAGCCATTTTAATGATATTTAAAAATAAAACTAATGCTGGCTGGCAAAAAGCCAAACTCAGGGACTCAGAATTTTTCTGGGTTTCAACTTATGAATCAATAATTTTTTCTTCAACTATATATTCAAGATTCAGACTACAATCTGACTGGAATAGTTTAAAAAGTTTGTCTTTTAACATCTTTAACAGTGAAAATTTTTATAAGAGAATTAGTTTTTGTTAATTGAGTATAAGTCTTTATTTTTAATTAGTATACAGATCCAGAACATGTTTAAACAATTTATAACATCAAGTTCAATGTTTAAACTCATTTGTGATTTTAAAACAGAAAAAGTTGAAATCTCTCACTCTTCTTCATGTTTTGTTCCTTTATTATTGGCATCATTACAATTTGATGATTTGGTATTCTTATAAGGCTTAATAATTCTAAAGTCTAACCCTACCATCAAGTATGTTACAGTTACTACCACACCTTCTGACTGACCTTTTTGGTTTTGTATAATAGAATCTTCAAAAATCTGTTCAGCATTAAAAATACTGTTTTTGTTTAAAATATCTTTGCTTTTTTCTTTACAGAATGTTTGAAAAATAGATCTAGAGTTTACAAAAATTATTTGTTTCTTTGGTGTTCTACGGTCATGATTTGGTGTTCTAGCAATATTTAGGTGGGCAATATTTCCAATAAGTTATATATCTAACTGAATTCAATTAGTATAAATGTTTTTAAACTCTGTACAGTGGATAACACACCTAAGATAACAAAATGCACAGATAAGAAAGCAAGAGAAAGATGGTCTTGCAAGGAAAAAAATCTTCCTCGTAAACAAAAATAATATAAAGGTAAATAACAAAAATTTTCACCAATTATTAATAAAAGTTCAAAATGTTAATAAATCTTATTTTCAAAAATGGAATCTTCCAAAATCTTTTGAGAAATCCATATTAATTTCAAGATGTGTGAAGGTAATCTTGACCTTTGACAACCTTTTACAGACTATACTCGACCAGCCCTTACTGTTCCAAAGAAAGACTTCACTATTTGTGCTTGCACTATTGCAACTCCAACCATTGCCGCACTCTGAATAAGCGACCACCAGAAAACCCGGCTCCCATTGCTGTCAACGAGCTTGCTGTGTTGCTGATGCTTTGCTCGCATCATTGCCTGGTAATCTTGTGCCTTTTCCAGTGCATTTCTGATATTTTCAATCCTATCCTGAAAGGAAAATCACAAACTAGGATAAAGGAAATCCATTAGGCTGCAACATGTTATCCATTGTCACAAATGTTAAGCATCTAACGATGCAACTGCCTGAAAAGAAAAACACAAACTAGGATAAAGAAAATATACAATGCGTATTAACATTATTTTTATCACATATTAAATACTTATATTAATAGAGGATATTAGTCACAGTGGAGCAAGCATTTGAAGTTTATCATCATGTGGAAAAAATAGTTTTCACGAGTGAGTGTAGCGAACATCTTTTCTTCCATGAGGAAATAAACATCATATGTCGATGCCAATGTGTAATTTTGTTTTTCCTGTATGGACACGAGTGTTTCTTTGTGATAAAATGAGTAAGAAAAACAAAGAAAAGAAACAATGTCAGCAATATCTCCACTATAAAACATTGTTATGTAGGGGCATACCTAGGGGGGGAGGGTGGGTTCCAGGGGTTCCAAAGCCCTCCAAGAAATATCATTATTCTTATATATATAAAACATGGGTTTTGGAACCCCCCTTTCAAAAAACCCTGGGGACATCCAGTATGATGTTGCAGACACTAACACATAATTTTAAACAATTATTACAGAGTGACATAAACTGTACATCATTGCTGCTGAAATTTAAAAATAAACTAAATTTAATAAAATTCAAAACAATTAATGTTCATCAGCAGGATGCCCAAACTGTTTACAGCTCACAGTTGGTTTCAGCTCCATTAAATCCTGTGCCAGTTGTAGAACAATTTGAGAGGAGCCACCCACTAAATGAGCACAGTAACTGAATAACTGTTAGTAAATGTAAGGAAAATAGATAACTGAAACCATTATTAAAAATGAATCTGTACCTGGGGGGGGTACTTCCTATATTGGGATGCTAGGTATGACCATCATATTTTTTAGGGGTTAAAATTGCCAGTCCGGTATTTTTAAGGGTTGTTAAATAAAATCCTGTGTTAAACCAAGAGCCTGGTATTTTTTTAGGGTTTAAAACCTGAAGGTATTGGTCTGTGTGCAGTCTCTTGTTTTATCAAATGTGCATTACTACTGAACAAGAAGTAAAGACAAAAGTCCTTCGACGAACGTCCAATTATGTGTGCGCCATTATTTACTGCATATCACATTCAGCACAACATGAGGGGACTTAGTGCCAACCGGCTAGCTACCCAGGGAAAATTTTCAGCTTTCAATTGGTATTTTTTTAGGGTAGTTTTAAAACCAAAAGGTATTTTTTAGGTTGGAAAATTTCTGTCCCTTGGTATTTTTTAGGGTAGTTTGGGGACTTTTCCGATGGTCATCCCAACCCTTTTGACCCTGAATAACCCCCCCCCCCTGGGAATTTATAGCACACGCCACATTTTCTAACAACAAAACACATGAATGTACAAGATATAAGAAACAAAATATTTGCGTGCAGAACTAAAACAATATTTTAAATATACATACCACCACATCTTCGGTACTGGATTCATCATCAAGCTTGTCTTTCTCAACAAACTTCTTCCACTCCAAATCATCAGAATCTAGTCCCAGGTCAACAAAGACGGTCTTCTTGGCTAAGGTGCTAAATGAGTTGTCGAAGCAATACTCGTATGTTCCTTCAATTGGTGCATTGATAGTGTGCATATTGTCTGACTTCCGTTGTTCAGAAACTACCACATGCCCATTCGGTCCTGTTACTTGTAGATCAATGTCTAACTCCCCTCCTTCGATTACCTGTATCAAAGCAATAGATGAGTTCCAGTCATTGTTATTAAAGGGTAACTGAACCATAAACTAAACTTTTATCAAACAAAATCTTTAACTGAGTGTGAAAACAATATTAAAAAAATCCTTGTATCGCCCTGACTTTCTGCGAAAATCAAATTTAAAACATGTTACTAATGCTGCATTGTACTGGCAGCTCAGAAAAACGGGTTATAAAGTGGAGAGAGAGTGAGGCTATGACATCAGATATGGGTAAGAATTGGCTCAGACTGAAAAAATTTATCACTGGAGTGAGATATCGCACACAACATAAGCTGTAACTTTCAATCTTGACTGTGTAGGCGAGCTTATGGCAACATAAACAGTTCAAGCGCTTGCTCGCTCCCCATAATCTACGCCACTTGTTACCTTCATTTACCGCTGACAAGTCGACAAGCGCTCACACTTAATGACCCAAAACATGTATATACAAACTAGAATTTCTACGAAAATCAAAGGGACACAAGAAAATGAGCTGACTTTTATATGATTGGTAGTTAACGAGACAAACTTTTCTTTGTTTAAGGTCCCAAAGGTTTGTTTGTAAACTATAGGTAAGTAAGCTGAAATCTGCCTATGCACTTGTTTGACTACATGAAAAAAAGGTCTGTATATATGCACACCTGCATTATCCACTATTTACAAGCCCAAAATGAGAAATACGCATCTGATTCATGGTTTAAACTTTTGAGTAATGCCATCTATTAGAGCTAGAGAGAAAACAGTAGAGCTGCAGAAATTTGTGCCTAGGTTGAGTCGACTGTGGAAAATGACTTATTAATACAAATTGTGTAAATTCATCTATCCAAAAAATCAAACAAAAAAGAGGCATTTCTAACTTTTTCAAACTCTTGATAAACTTTTAAAACTAAAATAAGTTTGCTAATGCATCTGCAACCCTCACCAGATTTATTTACATAAACAAGTTCAATTAAAATTGCTTCTAGGCTTGAGTTGTCCCAGGAAGAAGAGACAAACTGTTTTTATGAAGAACAACACCCTGGATGGAAAAGATATCTTGCCCCAACTAGCTGACTTGTCTCTGGTACCTGAAGCAACCTTTCCAAGTGGGTCACGATATAAATGGTTATTTGCTTTTATACAGAATTGTATGAAAAGCTGTCTCACAACAGGTTACTCGGCTGGGCTAGATATCCCTTTCACCAAGGACAACTTTCCTCACTTAAACAGGGCCCTAGAGCATATAACATTTGATTATGTACTACTACCAATATTCCCTTTTATAAAATAAGAGATACAACGCACATTCTGATAGGCTGTGATTACACACTCTAAATAAAAATTGAGTACATCTGCATACCATTGTGGGGGATTTATCAGCTGCTTGTGTGGCTCATTTTACAAAAGAAATATAAAACTTGTTTTCATGCTCTGTTCCTTGATAGAAACACTTGTGAATTTTTTTGTTCACTCAAGAAGTGCGAGAAAACTCGCCTGCAGCTCATTTTTCTCAAAGCACATCTTTCGTGAACTAAAAAGTTCAAGCATGAGCCTGCATGCTCATTTAATATTTATTAATATAAGAATGTGCTGGAGTACTGTTCCAGAGACACTGGGGAGAGATTTGTCAAGCTTACTGTCCCAGAATGCCAAGAGGTATCAACTCCATCAATATTTTAAAAAAGCAACTTTTAATTTGTTTCAATAACTGGACAGCCTCAAATTAAACTTGTAAAGAATTCTTCAGTTTGTGGTTTAAAGTGAAGTCACAACATCTGGTCTTTCTTTCTTAAAAATAGTTCCTTTTAAGATGGTACTATGAATGAAAGAGGACGTGAGAACTTGGAAAAGTTATTAATGTCTTAGCTGGCTTTCAGGAACTTAATGTACAGCTGACTGGAACAACCAAGAAGGGTTTCATGAAAACTACTTATCGGGGATTAAGCAAACAAGTGGATAGCATAAACTGGACACCAGCAAGTTTACACTTTACGTATATGTTAATAAAAGCAAACATAAATAAATCATTGCAACCTAATAACAGCTATCGACTGAACTCAATAAATTCCTTTGGAGAAATCTTTAGTAAGTTTGAGTAAATAACCTTACAATATATATTGGTTTGGGACTATGGGTTTCTCTTGAAAATCTCAAATTATGATGAATCGCATTCATATGCAACTGTTGCGCCGTCAAAGACAAGATCTCTCTTTTTGACAAAACAGAAATTGTTTAACCTTATTGCTCAGGAAATGAATATTTATTAAACAAGCTTGTTATGGTTTCTAAACTTACCTGATACTCGACGTCCATGGTTTGGTTTCGTGCAAGTTCTTCGTAAAAGCACTCGCGCTTACCCGGTTCAACAACGATTGTAAAACCATTTGACAAAGATTCGCTCCCGGGAAGCCTTTGCAGCATTAACAAAATCACAGCACAATATTTCAACTGAACAATCATTTTTAAGCTCAGGTTTACTTAGCGAAAGGTTAAGATGAATTATGAAAAGTTACTTGCAAACAAAAAAGCACAAAACTTCATTCATCCTCTCATCTCTGTAAAATAAGCTGAACAAATATATGTGGTACTCACTGGTCGAGATTATTTCTTGACAAGGGAGGGGTGGGTGGTAACACTGTGAAAAGTCATCGTTGATTATTCTTGAAAACACGTAATATTTATATATTGAAGCACTCAGTGTGTTTTCTTGCGATCTTTCCTTTTTAATTTCTACCTTAATTCAAAGCTGAAACACTGGAAAAGCCACATTTTAATGTCTTAAACATCTTGTCGGAGATCCCTTTTTTTTCCAATCCCCTCCCCACCCCACAGGGCATCACCATCGGTTCCGTGACCCGTGACAAAACCACCTGGGGCCAGCCAATCGCGTTCAAAAACGTTGATTTCCATGTCGCCGGAAGTTAAAGTTTAAAGCTTTTGTAACGGCATTTGAACTAAGAGTTAATATCGTTAATTCAAACTCGATGGACTAACGAATAAGCGATTTTAATTCGACATTTGGAGATGAATATGACTCATCTTCGATCAACCAGGATCTTGTTTCCATGGCAATAGGACTTCCCGAGAAGAAGTCTCTTTGTTTTACCCTAAAATAAATCGGATTCTAATAATAAAACGAACTAAAAAAAACTGTATTTCTTAGCCTCCCCCCTCCCTCCCCCCCAGTTCTGTGAGGGGGGGGGGAGAGTAAGGCGAGTGCGGCTGCGGTGAATCCCGCCTATAAATAGTTCGCCTCATACAAATGCTTAGATTCTTCTCTATAAGTATACTCTTTTTTTATTACAATATACTTTATACGAGTATTGAGGGTGAATTGGCTAAATTCTAAGATTATATATAATATAATATAATTATATTTTTTGGCGGACGTTCTAATACGCGACCGCCTTTTATTAACTGCACTACACGTTCACAACTTTGCGCCGACCAGCTAGCTACCCTGCGGAAAAATGTCAGCTTTCTATTGGTATTTTTTAGGGTAATTTTAAAATCGAGAGGTATTTTTTAGGGTGGAAAATTTGTATCCCTTGGTATTTTTTTAGGGTATTTTGGGGACTGTTGCAATGGTCATCCCAACCCTTTTGACATCGGAGTACCCCCCCCCGGGGGGTTTGTATGGATACGAGATGATTATTGATTGTCTTGGCTATCAAATAAATCATTCTAAAACGATTATACCATGCCATTTTCTTTTTGCTTTAACCAATTCGAAGATAATAGCAACCTAATAATTTTCTGTGAAACTTCAGTGAAGCTAATAAAGTGTCAAGTCTGTAGAACGTTCGTTGGTTGCTTTTAAGTTGAGTTTCACTGCCTTTTTCTTAAAAGCTATGTTATGTACTAGTTGATGTACTTTCAGTATGAAAATTTAAACATTCTGGTGTGGGAATTGTGAAATGCCAAAGAATTTGGGGTTCCCTAGTTCTTACCTGGACCTTTACTTAATATAAAACCTGTGCTACCTAGGGAATACTTGACACAAATAAAACTTTGACTTCAAAATTTGGCTAAAACTGAGCAAAAAAATTTCATGACCAAAGCTTGACAAGAATACAATTTTTCCTAATCATAGATAGTTGGGCACGATTAAGGCATTATCATCTCTGGCTTAAAGATTTAAAAAAAATAAGTATGAAACACTGAGAAAACTTGCCGCAAATTTTTATTTCAAACATTTTTGCATTAGTAGGAGAAAAACACTATATTTCAAGTTTAACTTTCTTAAAAGAAAGGTTGGGAGTAACTACAAATAATTAATTTTGGGCTTTCAAATGTTAAATAATTATCTATTTGTTTAGTCGACTAACTTTATACTTAAGCTAGTTTTCAACATCTATTTCCTAAAACCTTTCCAGTGACATAGCCAGCCTGAAGGTTGACAAATAATTTCTGTATTGCGAAAAGGTACAAGGCCAACAGAAATCCAGATATTTCCCTTTTGTTTGCTCCAGGCTTAAAAATTTTGGAGATACCTGATGCAGAAATCTGGCTACACCCTGAAGTCAACATAACAATGGGAAGAAACATACAATCCAACCGGCACCAATTCTAACGAGCAAACAGTTCAATGATCAAAGCTCTGCACAGCAGGGCTTTGGTGCTGATGCGTTGACAGAATCGGTTGATTATCCAGTGCAACACACTCTGCATTGTAGGACTTGTAGTTTCTTTAATATTATGAATGCTTTACTTATTAAAACTTGCTTATGTTCTATATTTTGGCATAGCACCTATCAGTACTACAATAAGCTACTGACAACAAACTAGTGATTCACACAATCAACATGGACCAAATATTGCAAGAACTGTGAACAAAAAAGAAAAGTGAAAGCAGCTTGAAGAAGGCAACCTTCATTTCAGATCCCTTCAACCATACTGACATCGCAATAATTGTTATACTTTCTTACAAAACTGTTTAGGAGTTTAAATATTATGTATATCATGATGGCAAAAATTGTCACTACTTTAACAAATTATGATAATTTATCACTTCACACTAAATTCATGAACTGAAAAATGGTTTGCATACAGATTGCTTAAAAACATCTTAGTTTTCCTATCAGTTGTGTTCAAAAGGCTTTGGATTATTATTCAGGAGACCAAGTGGTTCCAATATTGTTTTGGGGTATGATGGGTCTTAATACGTTAAAATGATTTTTGACACTCACAAAGTTGAAAGCTACCAACAGCTTACAGAAGGTGAATCTGTTATTGCTGTCATCATGCTAATTACCTTTAACATTTATTACTGTCTGTAAGTATTCATGAACAACATATCCATATGAGATAAAACCTCTCACATGCTTTTTCAATAACTTACAAGGCCTATTGTATCTCTCAGCAAGTACCTCTGCTAGATACTTTGTCTGCTTGCTAACACAGGGAAATGATACATCCATTTTTCAAGGAAGGGAAAAACTCAAAAGAAACCCTACTCATTGTAAGAATAAGCTTTCTAAATTTAACACAGGCACTTCACAAAATGATGCACTTCTTTTTCTTCTTTGTTGGTTTCGATGGTCCGCGTCTTTCTTTCTGTTGAGTAAACAAGTTGTTTGTTATGAAATCAAAAATTCGGCATAGAGATGAAGGTGAATGACGCAGTGCATGTGTACGAAGTATTTCTTTGTGCATCAATTTGTTGAGCTAAGCCTTATGACTTTAAAACAGGATTCTAACACTTAACATGGAAAACTTTACTTGTGTCACCATGCATTTATTTAAGTGACAGAAGTGAAATCCATGTTTATGTTGCCAGTATCAGACTTTTTAACACTGAATTAACAATAAACTTTGCCATGTGTGCAGAAAGTTGTGCACAACTTGTGAGAGATTTTAAAATTTAAATCGCTTCTTAATAAGGAGAGAGCTTTCAAAATTAGCACAAAGCTCATAAAATGATGCACTTCTTTCTCTTCTTTGCTGGTTTTGCTGGTCTTCTCTTTTCTTTCTGTTGATCAGAAACATACAACTTGATTTATGATTATGTCATTGAAAGGGAACTGAATGCTAATATCAGCCTTTTTTTCAAATGAAAAGCTTAAAGGTGTGGAGACCACATTTAAAACTTTTTTGCTGACTTTGCAAGAAATTCTAGTTAGAATGTCCATGTTCCGAGGCGATTAAAGTTGTTAAGCAATGACACTTGTAATCAAAGGTACTGTTAGGTAGGTTTATTGAACTGTTTTTTGTCATCAACTCCCTTACACAATCAAGAGTGAAAGTTAAAATTTAGGTTGTGTAGAATGTCTCACTCAGGGTTTTCCAGGGCTGTTTTTTTTTTCCTTTTTTCAGGGCTTTGACATGAAAATATTAAAATTAAGAAACACCTGTTTAAACAACATTTTAGTTTCAAAAGTCAATGTAGTAAAAATTCATATTTATTGAACTTAATGTAATACCGACATGCAAAAATTAAGAGTAAAGTCTTAATTTTTACTTAAAAGGAAAAAAATGCATCATTTAGCAAATTAAATTTTTTCAATTAAATTCTATGAAATTTTCCAGGGCTTAAAAATTTCAAGGACTTTTCCAGGGCTTCAAAAATTTTCCAGGGCTTTTCCAGCCCTCCAAATGATAAATCTTTTCAGTTCACGCCATCTGATGACATAACATCAGTTTTTCTCCACTTAACTACTTGTTCTGAGCCACTGTTACAATGTGGCACAAAACATGAATTTCTTTAAAAACTATTTCTTTTGAATGAAATAAACATGAATTTCTTTAAAAATTACTTCTATTGAATTTCTTTAAAAATTAGTGTGACACAAAAAAAAGTTTAAATATCTATCCACACTTTTAAAGATTTTGTTTGACAAAACTAATTTCAGGATTCAGTTCGGTCCCCTTTAATTTACTTTTAGGACTTTTAAATTCAAGCTGCTATATCAAATTCCAATGACAAAATGGGAATTGCTGCCAATGATTCAGGCAGTTTTTGAGGAAGCATATTCCATGTATGCCAAACTCAATACCTGCTTTGACTGACTCAAACTACTAACGTCTCAGTTCAGGTCAAGTACACCCCTCCCTTCCCCCCAATCTTCAGAAATCAATAATCAGGTTCTCAGCATGTAAGGAGAAGTTAGAGGTTGATAAACTGGGCGTAGCTGTAGTTAAACCATGTTACATAATACATACAATTAAGTACTTAAGACATTTGGTTAATGAAAAAATGAAAAAGATAAGCAAGCAAAACAAACTAGTTACCCAAAATAAAAAATAAAAATTTTCCAAAATTTATTCAGTTAGAGGTATTAACTATTAACTACTCTTGGGTAGTCAGAGAACTCAACAGGTTTTAAAACCCAGTTATTGAACTCCGAGGGCCTACATTTAACATCCTTATCCAAGAAGACATGAAGGTCTAACCATCTGCAGGTGTTAGAGCAAAGGCAGCACCTTCTCCTCAGTCATTTAAGACCCCGAGTAAAGGTCCAGCACTGGTAACTGAACCTGGGCCTCCCGCACAACAGACTGGCATCTTACCAACTGGGCTAACCAGGTGGCAGAGACTCTAGTCGCGAAAATTTACTAAAACAAATGGGACTGGAAGGGTTAAACTGGGGTTCTTAATACCTGGGAGGATTTCGGTCACATACTGTTATAAATGAGTCAATCGTTATTTGCTTGGTGGTTTGAGACAAAAGGTGCCAAAAGATGAGTTTGTAAATTCTCCCAACTTAAGTCCATTGTGTTCCTATGAGAAGTTTGGGAGAATCTCTTAATTCATCTTCCAGAGTTTTTGGTGTATGATCAAATCTCATAATCTCAGTACTAACCAGCTTCTTTTCTTTTGTTTACTGTAAGGAGAATTTAGATGTTGACAAATGCCTTAGGGATAAATGTTTCATGTCTTGATAGTATTAATGGATTTGAAAGGGTTTGTGTTAGCTAAGACCCATCTATACTTGGCATACAACTGTTAATGGAAGGACAATATGAATGTGTAACGGCAAACTTAGTACTACAGTTACAGCAAAAATTTACATTAATTCAAAGGTTTGTGCCCCAAATCTTAATAAAAAAACATGCTAGTAAAGGAGTTATCTAGTAGATGTCTAATAGACAAGTAACTTCGTTTTCTAATGAAAAACCAACATTTTACTGTTGGATAGTACTAATTTAATCTAATCAATCTGTAACCTATGGGGATAGAACTTTCTCTGATTGTATGCCAAAACTATGGAGCTCCTTTTCCCCTTTCATTTAAGAAAATTGTAACTCTCCTGCATTTTTAATATTAAATCTTAAAACTTTCGATTTTCAAAAACCTTTCAATTAAGCCTACTAACTAAGGTTATATCTAAATATTTTACAAGATCTATCAAAATTTTTAGATACTACTTTGTAAGAACATTGCGCTATCATAATTTATGCATAATGCTCCTAAAACTTTTATTATTATTATTATTATTATTATTATTATTATTATTATTATTATTATTATTATCATCATGATTATTTATCAAAATATCTAGAATTTGAAATAGGACCTTTTAGCCATAACAGAACTTACTAACTATATTGTTGTTCAAAATGTCAATATGCTAGAGCAAACACAAGACTTACATCTTTCCTAATTTCTCGAACAAGTGTGTAGAAAGCATCATCTACGCCTTGTCTTGTTTTGGCTGACGTTTCTTGGAATGGGATGTTGTACTGCTTTGCTAGATCATTGGCTTCAGCGGTACTGACGTCTCTTTTCGGCAAGTCACACTTATTGCCTACCACTGCAAACAAGCAAGAAAAACAAGTCATTTTAAATTAGGTCTGTGTAGCAAAAATTCTGTGATGAACTTGATTGCGACAGAATCCAAAACTTCAAAACAATGCTTCAAGCAAAGTTGCGAACATGCTTCATTGCGCACTAGATGTTTATGAATATTTGAGGCTCTATCCGTAACTAGATGTTCATTAACACACGTTGCTAGGTGTCGGACTGTTTCTCTGACACAGCTGGCTGTACAGCCAGCACACGAGAATTTATAAACAATGCATGCACGCAAGTCGCTAAGGATAGGGTCTTTGACACTAAACAGATTGCCAATTTTAAATGAGGTGACTTTGCTACCAGCAAGTTGAGAAAGTCATAAAAGGCATAAAAATAATTGAGTGACACTTACAAACCATGGGTACTTCGTCTGCATCTTTTACTCTTTTTATCTAAGAAAAAACAAACATATTTTATATACCCAAAAACATTACAAAAGTTTGTCATCATATAATTTAGGTAAAGAATGATGACAATTTCAAATAATAATGGTAACTTTGAAAATAAGTTACTGAATTGAAGGGCCTTGTAATGTAAAAACAACATATAAGAGACTTTGTATGAAATACTAAACTCTCCCAATGGTCATAAACAGAAAACAGGGATAATGTAGGGAGAGTTGACAAATTCATCAAAAGTCAATTTTGTTGTTTTGCACTAGACAATTCAACTGTAATTTTTTTCAGAGCTCATATGCCACTTAGAACAACACTCTATGATTATTTCTAGGCTCAGGCCAAGCCGTACTGTCCTTACATCCCACGACCAAACTCCCAGCTGGCTCCGTAGCTCAGTTGGTTAGAGCAACGTAGATCTGTCTCCTAGGTTGTGGGTTCGAATCCCACCGATGTCAGAGAGTTTTTTCTTTCTTTGTGTGGGTTTAAGGGATTCCTTGTTAATGCTGCAGATCAGCAACACTTGGATTATATCCCGTTCCAGTGATAAGTTAAGGCCTCACTCCAATTTATATGTTGTATTGATTCATATGCCACTTAAGGACAACACTCTATGGTTATTTTCAGAGCTTGATTTTAACATTTTTCTGTTTATGTGTTAAGCAACCAAAAGGTGGCAATTTTTTTTACTGTGAAAATGTTGTTCACAAGTCAAACAATTATCAATATTTACCCTGAAGGTTGTGTAAAAAGAGAACAATTATCCAGAATAGTAACAGATTAGCAATCAGGAAAAACATCACAGCATTGCAATTTCCAAAACATGTCAGCAAAGTAAATATCCAGGCTTATTTACTGGTTTTGAGAAAGCTGACAAAAATCAAATGGCAATTTGTTTCACAAGTTACAGAAGAGGAAATTCACAAAATAAACTATTTATTATAACCATTCCTTTAATGACATTTCCACTTTGATGAATAATTACCCATTAATTAGCATATACCAAAATTAGTGAATAGGCTTTTTTAATGCACTCTGATTGGTCCCTGAAACAGTAGATATCAAAGACTATTTACTGTTTTGAGAAAACCATCAATCAAACCGGTTCGTTCACTAAGTTTCACCTTTATTTATTCTACTGATTTGATACACACTAATAAAAACAATTATCAGTGTCGCAGGACTTCAGGTTTAGCCTGGGCAATGAACGGTGAATTTTGCCTTGCCTACAAGCAATTTTCTACCTCAATTCGCCAAGTGAATATCTCTATCCACCATTGAATCATTTTACAAAAATTTCAGTTTAGAAATTGATATGTTAAATGAAATGAATAATCCATATTTTCATCTAAAATTGCCTTGAAATGATTTCCATAATGTTGAAAAATCTCCCCAATGATGTAAATCAGAGTTAGAATTTCCGCCAAAAGGGTAACACATACATAGCGGGAACAAGCCTTTTTGTTTACCACTAGACAAAAAAGTGAATTCAGTAATCTAACACAAAAGGCCACCACATGTTAAAGTTTCATTCATAGTAGTGCTAATGGATAACATGAAATAGCTGGAGATTATGCAAGAGTCTCAGGGCCATGCAAAACTACGGACAGTTTTGAGCCAGGTGGTATCAATTTTCTCCACAGGTCTGAGCTATTTCAAACTCTGTATCTGTGTCTAGTGATAGATATTTACCACGCAATTTTGCACCTCAGTAAATATCTACCTCTAGCCACTTCCCTTTCAGAGGATAGTGTTTAACTACCATATACTGTATTCAATTGTTAAACTAAACTAACTATATTTATCGTTGTTACGCTGGGAGTGGTTGCCCATTCTCCCAAGCCAGTGGCTTCTGTTTAATCGCTCGACGGCACAGATCTTGGCATGAAAGTCGATTTTGTGGAGGGAGCAAAACTGGAGAACTCGGAGAAAAACCCTCAGACGATCGGCAAATCTTAGCCCACATGCAAACCCAGGATTCAATCCCGGGTCCACAGAGGTTGGAGGCGCAAGCACTAACCACTTGGCCATCCTGACAGTCAGCTAATGCATGTTTCTCAGTTCTCACCTGTTCTCTGTATTGTGCAATGTCTTCAAATGATTTCCTATTATTTACAGCGAATACACACAGGAACCCCTCGCCAGTCCTCATATACTGGTCTCTCATTGCACTGTACTCCTCCTGCCCAGCTGTGTCTAAGATATCCTGAGAAAAGATTGTGACAGTTACAAAAAGCTTAAAGGGGAACTGAACCCTAAAATTAACTTTTGTCAAACAAAATCTTTAACCGAGTACAAGACAATATTTAAAAAATAGGGATTAAGCATAGAGACTATGACGTCAGATATGGGTAAGAATTGGCTCAGATGGAAAAAACTCATCAACGGTGTGTGATATAGCACACAGCGTAAGTTGTTACTTTCACTCGAATGTGTAAGCGAGCTTATGACAACAAAAACTGTCTTTACGCTCGCTTGCTCCCCATAACCTATGTCACACTTGACCTTCGTTTACCACTGACAAGTTGACAAGAGCCCAAGCTCAATGACCCCAAACAACCCTAAACATGCACATATAAGTTAGGCTTTCTCAGAAAATCAGCGCGACACAAGAAAAAAGTATTAGATATGTTCTCACCACCTTGAAGGATTTCATCAAAAAAATTTGGATTTTAGAGTTCAGTTCCCCTTTAAAGCTATATCCTATCTTGAGCCAAGAGACCCTTTATGATGTAATTATCTCTGGTTTCAGTAGTGCTAAACAGGTGCAAGTCTTTGACTGCCCCTGGACGGGACACTAATCCGTTACAGGTTAGCCCCTAGCCTGCGGAGCAAGCGTTTCCGTTGAGCACGTGTGCCACATTGGTGCGTGAAGTGTCAACCGGCGGTTTCCAAACTTCAAAGGCATGTCTGCAAGCATTTCCTTCTCCCCCCCTCCTTTCGTTTTTTTCTCTCGCCCCAATTTTCGCGCGACCAAAAAAAAAATCTTGCCAAATTAAAACTCAATGGAAACGCTTGCTACGCAGGCTAGTTAGCCCCCAGCAGAAGCTGTTACTCATTTATACAGCTGGAACAAGTTGGCTAAAGTGTCTTGCTCAAGGACACAACACAATGGGCTGACCAAGGCTCAAACTTGCGACTCTAGGATTACAAGTCGAACATGCTAAATGCTCCACGACTGTTCTGCTAACAATAACAGTTGTAGAAACAACATAAAAATGCAATTTCGAACCTCCCTAAAATAGACACCTTTGAGATTGGGCTCAACTGTTTGTCTTAGAGAGGTGTCCGTCTTATAGAGAAAATTCATGAGAGGGACCGGGATTAACCGTCCATTTTATAGAGGTGTCCATCTTATTTTGGTGTACGCCTTGAGGGGTTCGACTGTAACATTTAATTATAGCTAGATGTTTCATACGGTAGTTTGGGAACAACATAGAAAACTTTGTTGGCAACCACCATGAAAGATTACTTCCGACACTTACCAGTAAGCATGTTTCTCCGTCAATTACCACTTGTTTTCTATATGAATCCTCTGTTGAAATAGATTATTTGACAATTTAATGAAACTGAGTTCTTATCAAATTTGAGGATGCATAGCATTTTAAAAAGGTAATACAATATTCCCATGACAACTGTGATAAATAGTGAAAGATTAAAACTTTGGGTAAAAATGCTTCAGAATTTGATACATGTGACTGGGCAAAAACAAAATTTATTTTTTGCACATATCACTGGAAACGGCTATTTTTCTCTCTGATAATCATCTGAATAGTTCTACTAAAACAATTTGCTTAGGCCTGGCAAGTATCTTGGTGATGAATTAGCCCCTCAATTTTCTTTTATGGAATTATCACCAAATATTTACTTGCCCTTCAGCGAGTAATTATTATATATTCTATCTAACAGTTTACATCAATTCCAAAGGTAAAACAAGTTAAAAGTCAATCGAACTTCAGAGTTTCAATCAAACTTTAACTATTACCCAGTTACCTTTTAGAGTAGTTTTAAAATTAACTAAAGCAAAACTAAGTTACACAGAACACAACTTTGATCAACCATATTCGCAATAACAAAATAATAATAATAATAATATCAATAATAATAAAATTATCAAACAATATAGTTGTGGTCTCTCCATTAAAGATAGCTTCTAATGATTAAAAGTAAACTTCTCCTAAACCACACTGAAATCATATCGTTTTAATAATCAACAGATGATGAAATACAAAAGAACGAACCAGGTTTTTGAGTCTCGGATAAACGATTTACATTGTATCGACCAACTTAAAGTATCTGTAAAGAGTTTACAGCATATCAAGGAAAACCAAAGCAATACTTTGGGAAAACCCCTGGCCCTTGTTAGATTGCAAGCTTGGATTGAATTCTACGCATAAACATAGTGAAGCTGCGAGCCCAATTTACAACTACACTCAGATTCAAATGCATCCACTAATGCAGCGTTCAGCCTTACCTATCGTCGGGTCGTATTCATCAACGAAACTGAAAGGAAAACGTTGATAAGACTTGAATACAAATTCACACAACGGTGAACATAAACACTAAGTATATACACGATTTCAATAACTATATGTCTATGCTGTATGCAACAAGAAATCTCGAAAGACAAACACGTTTGTTCCATTTTTCGCCATCATTTCGAAAACTGTTTGCAGCAAACTACAGAACATGCCAAAATGATAAAGCTGCCCCCAAAAGAAGCCCCAATTAGTTCAAAACCCGTCTTCGATTCTGCAAGAATCTCTAATGCCCACACCCATATGTATTGACCCAGCCCAATATCACGTTGGTTTGGGGACCATAACAAGCCCTGTC
This sequence comes from Hydrozoanthus tunicans, assembly GCA_026413305.1. Lineage (NCBI taxonomy): Eukaryota > Metazoa > Cnidaria > Anthozoa > Zoantharia > Hydrozoanthidae > Hydrozoanthus > Hydrozoanthus tunicans. The sequence continues at coordinate 29,101 of JAOBAT010121076.1, forward strand.
GTAATACTCGACACTACGTCCTTATTCACAAAGATTGCCCAATTGGACTGGTGTGTGTTTTGCAATCAACACCCACCCGTTCTTTTCAAACTTCCAACAGGTAACATCAATTTTAAAAACACCGACAACACAGAAAAACTCGACGCTAGAACGACATGTGTGCATGACTCAATACGAACTTCTACCCCGAGGTCAAATGAGTGGAGCTCCAACGAATAAACCATTTGTTCCACCGTCAAACAATTTCTTTAACGTTCATACAAAACTCGGAAAGCTGTGCAGTATAACTCATTCGTAAAAACTTCAGCAAGCTTTAAGATCAACCGGCTAAAAGTCAACAGCAGTTGAGGGCGCGAGAGCACACATTGGAACAAAACTCGACCAGATCAAGCGATTTCGCCGATTTTAATCAACAGATACTTCATACTAGCACGCCGAATTAAAAGCTCTCGTGTAGCTTGGCTTTACCTTCATAGAATCGCTGGGCTTTCTGCTAGACCGAGTAGCAGAACAACCGTTTATGAGTGTTCCTTAAAAACTAGAAAATCGCAAACCATAACTTAGCCTATGTACAGAGAGCACGTTCCACGCGAAGAACGATTAGTAAGTCGGTACTTCTCAAAATAACTTCATTATTACTAACGATACTTCTCCCCTCACTTTTACGTAATTAAACAGTTAAGGCATAAGAGTCAACTATACTTCACTAGCAAATTCAAAGCACTTACTGATTCTGAATAAGCTGGATAGTCAGTGCACTCTTTCCAACACCTCCGGCTGTTGATAGAACGAAAAATTTTACCTTAGAAAATTTGCACTCAGCACCAAAGTGAGAGCAGATATACAGCGAATAAATAAACAGTGGTGTACCTCCAACAACGACCAATTTATATTCCGTCATTTTTCCACGATATTTTCCTGCTATACTTTAACTTTGCCCTCTTCGTGTCTCGCCCCAACCAAACCGATCCCTTCAGTCGTCCACTACAGAGGAAATACCCGTATTATAGACAAGACCGACTGTTGCTGCGCATGGGTACAACGGTTCGACAGCGTTTATATACCAGGGATAAATTTACTGACCAATCAAAATACAGTATAGGACAGTATAATTGTTTCAATTGGCCAATTAGGTTTTAAAATCCGTTTTGTGGTCGAAAAGATCTAAGTTGCTGTTTTTGCCATGTGCTTTTCTAAAAAAGCTTACTGGTATATAAACGGGGTAGCCAAATATGATTTGTCTCAATTTGGAAATAACTGTTTGTTGAACGAGAGAATATTACAGAATGATCAAGAAAGCTTTAAAAACGGCTCTACCGTCACGCGTAAACGCAAAAAAGTACAAAAAAGGTTTGCTAAAACTTAACCTGCAACTATAAAATGGCACTTATTCTTAAAGAAAGTTAATTTTCTTCGAATTTATCTGATAGGCAGCGGTTGGTAAAACAATTGTCAATAGATTTGAACTGTTTTAGGTTGGTTTGATATCAAATCCACTGATTAATATATCAATCATCTGCAGGCGACCTGGCAACCATTCCAAACCTAGAACTTGAAAAAAGAAAAGGCAAAAGAACATTAAATAAGTTATAAATGTTTTACTCTTTGAAACAAAGCGTTTGTAAGTGTTCATTAGCCGGTCAATTACTTACTTCTCCCCCCCCCCATGCCCCTTCACTCGATCTCAACAACTTTTTCCCATTTCTAAAACAGAGGGCAAAGCTTATTTTTTATATTTTTGTTTTTTATGCCTATGACTAGGAATGGTTCTGTGTACGAATCAAATTAAAGCGATATGCATTGACCGTGTGGCACACAGACAGCCGGAGCTGAACAATGCAAAAAATTAGACGCCAGATCTTTGCAAGATATCAAAACCGTGTGCAAAAAAACTCTGTATTAGATAAAACGAGCATTGACAGCTTTTCAGCTTTATCAAACTTCAATTCTAAGATCATGCTTAACTGAGGATGTTAAATAATGGGAGTCAGGAATTGCAGTACCTTTCGAGCTTCTTACAAAAAGTCAGTCAGCTTTCGTTAAATTAAGCAGTTGACGTCATGTTGTTTTACAGCTTTTAAAACACAATACATAAATGGAATGATACGTGTACAAGTAGAAACGGGCGCCCCTTGAACGCTAACGTCGAGATACACCGGTATGGTTGAGAAAATACGCAATATGAAAGAGCCTAGCTACCCAACCTTGAGTATTGACAAAGATTGGAATAAGTGTCGCCATGTCAAATCTCGCCAGTATCAACAAGGATTTGGCTGTTTTGTTGCTTTTTACAACTTTAAATTTTACGTTTTTTCATCTCCATTTTAGTAGCAAGAACCCAAAAGGTTATAGAAAAGTGTCGCTAGTTCCGTACTATTTAATATAAGATCTATGCTATAACAATAAATATATACATTATACCTATAATGTCTTGTGTTTTATTTCAGTACAACAACTGCGAAGAGCAACAATTGACGAGCTGATATCATCACAAACCAACTAGCTGACCTTGACGAGTCCGTTTAAGGATGTCACTGTTTTTGCGTGAATGGCCGGACGCTATGATGACGTAAGCATTTCTTAAAATATACTTTAGGATATAAAGATAAGTCCTGTGCACGACCTGCAAGTTCAGGCGTATTGAGGTTCCGAACCGCTTCGCATGCATGGGAAGTTATCAGCTTCAAATTTCGTGGAAATATTTAGAGTCGTTTCACTTATGTATCACGAGACACGAGACCATTTGTTTTATCAGTGCATGTATTCCAAGTCTTATTGGACTGAATTCGAGGAATACTGGTTCACTGCAGTATCAGAGGTACAAACAAAATTGTCCCTGCAAAACGTTATGTGGATGGAGTTTTGACACAAATGGAAAGCTTAGTAATTTCCTAATAGGACTAGGTACACCGCATCTCTGTTTTAAATGCAGATAAAAGGAGATCTAAACAAGCTTCCTTCGATATTTGCCAAATTTTGACTTTCGTTCAGTTTTACGTACTAGTTCAAAGCTAAAATCTTTGTTATAAAACCACCTTATTTTTCGCTGCTGCCAATCTATCGCTGCCTGGAGGGGGAGGGGGGGGGGGTTACGTTAGACAATTAATCCGCTCGCAATCTTAGCAACATTATGCCTGTATTTCCACAACATACGCCCTCGAACCCACCAATGATACGTTAACAAGGCATCAATTGTTTGGACTCATTTTTGAGTTTTATATTTATTCTTTGTTTCTATTTGGGGAAAGATGCGGATGGTACAGAAGTGTCGGCCACAATTTTAAAAACACGTCAGACAATCAGAAATGGAGTGGGTTTGTAAAAGAATTCAAAATAAATCAATTCAACAATTTACATATTGTGCTCCAATTGGATTTCAGTGCACGTAGAAGGTTGAACTTCTAGGATCTACAGGAGAGGTCCTGGGATCGAGTGGGAACGAGGATCCCAAGCCAGTTTGATCAAACATTTGACTCCATAAGTAAAATATTGGAATTGTATTTGTACTATTGCTCAGTCCGAGCTACAACGAGTTGAACAGGCGAGCAATTAGATCTCCCAAAATTATGTCTTAGCTCAAAATGTGTGTACATTTCCTCCAAAAAAAAATTAAAGCCGAGTTTTTGAGCTTATTTTTGGGGAGAGAGAAGGGAACAGTAGACTTTCGTCCAAAACAGGTAGTCGCGGCGGCCATGATGGGAAAGGTTTGTTTAAATCCCGATTTCCCGACTTCTGGCAAAAGAATCAATGTTAATCGCAATCTGAGAACCAAATACCTTACACCATAATTTGTTCACGCAAATCCCGGTGAATTACAATACTCGTCATGCACTGTAACCATGGTTACAAACATGTAGTAAACGGAGTTTTATTAAAACTTCCAAACAAGACCCATCCAAGCGGCTAGGAAGAGACGCTCTGGGGACGAAAATGTTTTCTCTGCGACTTCACGGATAATTTAAATACAAGGACTATAATAAATTAAGTTACATAACTATCAAAAGTTTCTTCGTTTCTTTTACATAGAAGTTGAAAAATTGCTTTGTACAAGTGAAAAATTATTGGCATCCAACTCAGGTAAGACTCCTGAGGTAACTTGAAACAGTGCACCACAAGAAACGTTCAAAGCTCATCATTTTCCAGAGTCTTAAACGGTCCTTTTAACATCGAGATGTACCGTAATTTCTCTATTGAGCCCCACCGGGAAATTAATGTTTGCAAGCACTCTAGCGGGAGATTTATTGGCATGACTTTCAATTTCTTGCATTCAACCATCTCCTGGACACATGAGAAGAATGATACTTCTTTTTTTTTTTGAGTGGGTGGGTAAATTGAGAGGGGGTCTTAATAAAGGGGGGCTCATTAGAAATGAGGCCTTGTTAGGGTGAGGGGGCTTAATAGGGAAATTAAGGTAATCCTAGTGTAAGCCTGGCTTCTGACCGCTTACCCAAGACCCTTAAATTTTCTGAATGTGCTATGGTGGTTGCGACCATCTTAGCTTTTGGTGAAACGTTTCATGACACCTGACCACTGAGATGTTTCTTTTCAGCTTCCAGCTTCTGTTAAATTGAAAGACAAAAACACCAAACGTTATGGCTGGCATTAAGCTGTTAGTTGACTCTTGAGCAAAGCATTCTTCACAAATAAATCCAGAAGCTACATGTAAGTCTATTACTTCCTAATCAGACAAGAATAATCTTTTTAACCTTTTCACTCTTTTTGTTTTATCAAATCAAATCCTAATTCCTTGCATGTGCACAGCTGCAGTGATTATGGCCGAATCGAGCTTTGCTTGTTGAGACTCTATTGACAATGGATGTTGCGACCTTCAAAAGTTACCTTTAACTTCAACTTTAATTCCAATATTTCTATCTCATCCTTGAGTGACTCAACCTACATAAGATATTAAAGAAGAGAGAACTTTAGTAAAATTGTTGGGGAGGGTTGCCGAATTGTGGGCCATTACAAGGCCAAGGCCAATCCCCCTCTACTTTTTTGAACAGCCTCTTGTCAAGGACTGCTATAAATTACTGCCACTATTAATTGCAATGAACTTATTCCCACATTCAAGCAAATTCACCTTTATTTGCTCCTCTCTCAACTCCTTCTCCAAGCATTTTTCCTGTTAGGATTATAAGCAAATATGTCAACAAACTAGCAGGAAATACATAGAAAGATGTAGAAAGATGAGATGATGATGGTGGTGATGGTAGTCTTGATTGTGGTGATGGTGGTGATGGTGATGGAGGTGATTGTGATAGTGATGGTGTTGATGGTGATGGTGGTGATTTATGATGATGATGGTGATGATGGTGTTGATGATGGTGATGGTGATGATGGTGATGTTAAATGATGGTGGTGGTGATGATGATGGTGATGTTAAATAATGGTGGTTGTGATGATGATTTCTTCAGAAAATTAAAAGTGTTTTGCATTTTCAGTTATAATTTTCAGTGAAACAGTAAGGAAAACATCAGAAAGCAGTGCATAAGTGTATACTTTGAATTGGTAATAGAAATCTTCCTGGTTATCCGAAAATCACTTTAAGTGTCAACTCAATCATTGACAATTTCCTTCGTACAATTACTGCTGGTACTGATGTTAATGGTGTTGATAATTATCTTAAGAATGATGAAAGCAACCATCTAATATATTTGCTAACTATTGTATACTTAATAAAAAAAGTTCAGCTCTTCAATGCTCTAATAGGAATGTTCTAAATTATAGGAACAGTTGATAACCTATGTCACTTTAATTATAACAAGCAAAGATCTTAAATGATGGAGTTTTTAATCACCTTTTGTGAAAGCTCAGTTTCATCATCTGGTGAGCCACTCTGTAAAAATGTTGAAAAGAAAATCAAGATAATTATAACATTTCACAACAATGTTGTCATTAATCTGGTGTTGTCTTTTGTCCTAACAATTAAAAACACACTATGTTTTCACATGCAGCTCTGGGCACAAAAAGGTATGTGTCCTTGTACCAGGAAAATCAAGAAGGGAAAAAACTCCCTTTAAGCCCTGTTTTCAGTTATACTGTAAGTTGTCCAAAGCAAGGTGGCTGAGCTGCTACCATGTTGGCCTCTAAATCTTAGGGTCACAAGTTTGGCCTCTGCCATACCTATGTAAACAGGGTTCAACCCTCAGGGTGACTCCTATTAATAAGATTCCCAGGGGAAATGGCTTTGACAAGGATTAAACATTTATGTGACCTTCTTTTGCCAACATCATTCACTAACAGGGATGTAATGAGCCAGTGGTTGCACCCAATAATCTTCATAATATTTCAAGAAGGGTAAGATGTATCAGTAAATAAAAAATACAAACAAAACTTTTTTTTTTACTGCTCTATCATCCTTTCATTTTTTTCAAATTTCTAAGTAAACTTTAATTGAAAAAGTGTATAACAAATTATTTTTTTAATTTCATCTATTATTTTTTTTATTACTACTATTATTTCTTTTTTTATAAATTTTTTATTTTTTAGTTTGCCTGACAACCCCAGCTGAAAACTCTCCTTTGGGAGGGATAGCTGTATTGGAAATTAAAATAAACAGTAAGTAAATAACTTCATTCACTTGGTATTTATTGCAAAATTTCAGGTCTTGTCCTTGTGGTATTAATCCTACTATATATGCTTGGTGCATCAAGTCCTAAGTCTGAGATCTCACTATTTTTTTAGTGATATACAATTCAAATACCTCTAGCATTCTCAACTTCCTATCATTGTCTTTAATCTCATTAAGGAGAGATTCACGTTCTTGTTTCATGTTGTTATATTCCATCTTTAACTTGTCAACTTCTGACAAATGGCTATTGCTTGCAACATGAAATAAAAGAAAACATTTTGTTTATACTTGTTTGCCTTATTCTAAATTAATATTCAAGGTATAGATTTTGTTACCTCAGTGAATAGACTTTAAAATGAGTATTAGCTGCGAAAAAAAAAAATTTTGATTCTCAAATATTAACACTCAATGTTTTCAACTGGCGATGCCACAAGATTGAAAGGCAATTTTTCAATTTTTTTTAAAATCTGCTACCATACCATCACAACATTTGGGTGAATTTGAGCCAAACTGCGACTGATGATTTATGCATAGTTTTCTTCAGAAAAGTTATATAAGTACTACAGCTTTCATCACCATAACTTCTGTTTTGAGGTCTTTCAGTATTTATAAACACTCGGAAATTTTTCTTTACAAACTCATGAAATATAAACATTGATAAATTGAGAAGATAGGAATTGATAAACATTGCAAACAGAAGATGGAAGCAAACTTTCCTAAACTTGGATTTTGTTTGGAAGAATATTTTAGTTAAAATATCAAAAAATGGTATAAAAGTTAAATGGTGTTTAAAACTAACGTTTTCGACTTATAAAGTCATCTTCAG
>JAOBAT010121077.1:0-13443 GCA_026413305.1 Hydrozoanthus tunicans
CTTAAATTGAAGGAGGTGTTTTAAATATATATATTGATCGTACTATAAAATAATCAGGGCCGGGGGAGGGGGGTATTCTCCGGGGTTAAAATGGTAGCGATGACCGTTGGAAAAGTCCCCCAAAATACCCTAAAAAATACCAAGAAATCAAAATTTTCCACCCTAAAAATTACCTCTCGGTTTGAAAACTACCCTAGAAATAACAATGGAAAGTTGACATTTTTTCCTAAATTGCTGGCGGGTCGGCGCTAACTCCCTTCCTGTTGCGCCGAACGTGATATGCAGTGAATGAAGGCGCGCACGTAATAGGGCGTTCGCCAGAGGACTTTTCTATCATCTCTTATCAGTAGGCGTGTTTATCGAAACAAGGAACTACAAGCAGTCTAATAGCCTCGCGTTTTTCAACCCTAAAAAAATACCAGGCTCTTGGTTTAACACCGGTTCAAACGGTATTCCTTGAACAACCCTTAAAAACACCGGACTGACTATTTTACCCTTAACTTCATCCGCATATGCATCGACTCCGTTACGGTTAGTTGTATACGCAGGAAAATTTTTTTTATCATGACTTATACATAACCTATTTAACTTTTGGCCTTTGGGTCTGAGTTTGAATGAAAGATTCAATAGTGGTTGAAATATCATATTTTTCAGCTTTGCTTAATAAATAGTGATCTTACAGCCAGAAAAGTTAAACTATTTCAGTGGTCGTCATTAAAATTAAGGCAAAAAATACTTACGTATAGATTCTCTCCTACGTGCAATTAAAATTTCGTCCTAAGGAGGAATTGTCTTTCAAGCTGTTCACTTGGTTTGTGGAAGGCCTGGTTTGGAGACTGGCTTTATAGTCAGTCATTGCGCAAGTTTTTCATCTCAAACGGCATTAAACACGCTGCTTCAAGGACTTGACATGAAACCCTGGTAGATAGTTACTCCATTATGACGCAAATGGGGTTCAAAGCAGTTGTGTAACTTTTCTAAAACAAACATTCCCTTGTTCCTGCTGGTGTGAGTACTTGAGGAGACGTGTCGTCAATCATTCCCGGTGACGAAAAACCTGAGCAAATATTGAGCATAAACACAAGGCAGGTATTGTTTTTAAACATACCAACTCTGTAGTGCGTTGCATTGCCGTCCTTTTAATAACAGGAACAGGAAGTTCAAAGCACAGAAAGTCATGATCACCTCGATGAACTTCACTTCCCGTTATGGGTCATCCGGTTCAACGGTAGCTGAACGTGACAATTACCTTTGTTCTTTTATCTTGATTTGCTTGGAACAAAGTCGGCAAGATGATATTTTAAGAGGGCTGTATTGCCCTTATTCGCTCGAAACTGAAAGATAGGGATAGTAGAAACTCTACTATAGCTTGTCAAGTCGTACAATTTGAAAAAAATTGCCATTAATTATTACTACAGAGACTATTATCTAAAATGTAAGTTATTTTGTACTAGATACAATAAGCACAAAACCTAGAAGTTAATTTATAAGACATGTGAATATTTAAACACGGACATAAATTTCAAAATGATAATTTACGCCGATCACTGACTTACTGAACCGACCACCGCAAATCAATGCTGTGTACAACACTGGCAGTGTTTATTAATCTAACTGAAGACGCTTAGAGATTTACCGAGTTTGTTTGACGTCTTGGAAAAAGCATTGGCCATAGATAGAAAAATTCTGCGCGGGGTTGTTCATGCCATACGGGAGTTCCTTCCTTGTACAGATTTCTTTGATGTCCAATAATACTACGATAGAGCTTCTTCTACAATGCTGTGCAATGTACTATGGGAGGGCCTTGCTTCTGAAAATTTCTAAAATGTTTTCGTTTGAAAAGGAGAAATTTCAAATTGGCAAGGCGGATTCTAATCCTAGGGCTAGGGTATTCTCGGACCGAAACTGAAATGTCGGGCGAACCGGCCCCGATGCGAACTTGAACATCAGACAAACCAGATGGACCAAGCCCTCATCTAAAAATACGATACAGGAATAAGAATCTGCATTGAAACATATGCGGTAGTTGTCCAGCTAATTTTTTTTTTTTCTTTTTTTTTTTGCAAAATATTATGTCCTCAATAAAGTGCGAGCGTGTATTGCTGGAACTGGTAAAATTGCCCCCGGGAATTGCCCAAGCGGACGGCTGAAAATTATTCTCTAAAATCGAATGTGAATCCAGCATGGCTCTCAAAGTTTGGGATGGAAAATGTGGCCATTATAGCCTCATGAATAAAATACTAATATGCCAACAGATCTTTCGCAATATAATGTGCATGAACGCAAAGACTTAACATGTACGTCAGAACGGCAAAAAGGTAATCATCTTCCTGTAACTAATTAGTTCTTCTGACATGCTCAAAGTAAATATTTAATTAGTCACGAAGCCTTTTGCCGTGCGTGTTGGGTGACTTGGTCTCTATTTATACTCGGACCTTATCACTTTATTAATTGATATCATTTTCACAGGCTAGATTAGTTTTTATTAAGTCTTGACCAGCTCACTGGTGAGTATTACGTCAAGTGTGTTCCATCTTGGTTAGTCTGGAAGCGGAAAAATATGGTAAATCAATGTTTTTCGAAAGAACGAGAGCCTATAAAGTTAATGACCAGAAGTAGTAGTTAGTTAGCTATCCAGGCTCGATACTATGAACAAGCAATCCTCTCCAGCGACTAAAGCCGCGGCTACACCGTGAGACTTTGCCTACAACGTTGCGCGCAACGGGAGAATTTCACCGCGTGTAGGCACCTTTGAAATCGTTGCACGCAATTGACGCAACGTTGGGCGATATAGAAAGCGATCTTTGCATGCAACATTGCATGCAACGGTTTCACCGCGTGGCTACACGAAAGGTTTCAGTTGCGCGCAACGTTGTATGCAATGTTGCACCGTGTAGCTACGGTTTAATAGATATTAATAATGTTATCAATAGTTCGAAATTAGATCAGTTGCTGGCGGAGAAGTTAAGTTGAGAGCAATCTTTGCACCAATGACTTCAATCCTCAGATGTACCAGTACAGTAAATGGTGTTTATCGGACCTTTTAAACTTTAATAAAAATACCATAAAGCAGTCTTTATTACATGACGGGAAATAGTTTTAACGGCCTAGGTGTTTGTGGAGTCATATTTGGTGTTTACTCGGTGTCGCTTTAAGAACTAGGCTTTCAGTTATTCCATTCTGCAGGAATGAATCAGGTTCAAACCGACCTTTATTATGTTATTGTTTTGGTAAAATCGTACGACGAATATCGAATCGGGTTTGGGTTATGTCGCCTGATGTCGCTCCTCTAATCTTGCACTCGTTCCATCCATGTGTTTGCTACAAAAAATGACAAAGTCTAACAAAATGAGGAAATCGAATCAAGAGTAAGGTAAAAATAGACCCAACCACGTTGGAAAAAGACTTTTAATTTAATACCTCGACTAAATTTTGAACCTCAAACTAATGAGTATAAGAATTTTTAGAAAAGGATGTAATGAAAACAATAATTGAAGGGTTAGAATGATTGACCGGAAGATAAGGAATTATCTGTTCCTTACTGCTGTGTGCCTAAAAGTGCTTGTTGGAAACCTGATTTAAACTTGAAAAACGGAGCAATCTAGAAACAACGTTAAACAACAAAGACAGCCTAAGTTTTAAAATACTTCAGTATTTTCTACTTTGCAACATCTGTTTGACGTAACAACTTTCTAGAGAATACGTGAAATCATAGTTCATTTTCATTACGCAAATACAAGTAAATAAGCATGATCTCTAGCAAACAGACGGTTGTGAAATATTCCTGAGTTGTGCCAAATTATGCTCCAAATTATAATGCTTTTAAAAATTTGATGTTTCGTTTTCATCCATAGATATATTTTTTAAAATAAAAACTTTTCCTGTGAAACGGCGTGAAAATTTAAGTGTTCTACTATCATCCCCAACGGCGCTTTGGCAAAGCGCGCGCTTTTACCCTCGGACCGCGTTTTCAAGCCCGGTCAGGCCACTGTGTTGTGTGATAATGTGTACGTGTTGAGCTAGAAACTTTACCCGAAATGTTTCCAGTCGACTCAGCTGTATAAATATGTACCGGCTTTTGCCACATGCGATGGGTTAGAGTCCTGTCCAGCGCCAACTAAAGATTCTAATCTCCTTTGGAAGTCAGAGATACCGGTCTGATGAGCGGTTAAGCCTTCGGGATTAGCTTTAATTAACACACACATTTGCTCTTTCACTCAACATTAATTACGCAACTAAACATTTTGTTTAACTCAAAAAAGCGCCCCGCACTCGGGACCGTATTTAGCAGCAAGTATGGGGACAAAGCTCCCTTTATGTAATTATAAAGAATTCACGTAAGGCATAGGATTTATCCGATTTGGATAAGCGCCCGCCTTAACTTTGGTTAGAATTGGATTTTGTAATTTTTTATTGTGGTTTAAGTTGTCCTTGGTTTGAATTTTATTTTCCTTTGTTTCAAACTTGTTATCATACATTACTATCCGAGAAACAAAGGCTCACGCTAAGGTGGCCTACAAAGGGGTTTTGCATGGCGACACGGGTTTGGGGCGACAAATAAATGTCAAAGCGCCGACAAGCAAAAAATATTGGGAAAAGCGCGAAAGTTTGCGACAGCGACAAAGATCACTCTGTATCAAAATATCCAGATATACACGTAATCAGTTTCTCACGATTTATCTTGTTCGAACTAAAAATGTTGAGAACACGCTAATGAGACCATAGCTAATAAACGGACTGGTTAGGAAAGGCGACAACCCTCAAAAGGGAACTGAACACAAGGAATACACAAAGACGCTTTGTTTTAAGTTGAACGAACCACGACCGTGCACATTCTTTGTTTCAAGTGTTAGTGAGAATGTTTTTACTGGCTACTTGTTGATTTGCATTTCAAAACATTTTGTTATTTGTGCACGTTTCGTGCACGGTCAAGACCAGAAAACAAAAGAAAATGGCAAACAAAGACATACAACAATGGTTTCGTAACCAGTCTGTATATATTAACTATGATGAGACAGACGCATTTGTTCGTTAATTGATCGTTTTTGACAACGATTGATCATAAACTGGAGCTATAAAGAAATTAGCAAAGCAAATAAATGCTTATAAAAAGAAAATCAAAGTGTTTCATATTCTTCTTTTACCAAAAATCTCCAATCATATTTGATTTCTGAATAATGTTAAAATATAGCACATCGTGTCACATATTGATCTCAGTATATACATCTATTAAGAAATGAGGAGGTCTGATATCCTCATACAAGCCTCACAGCTTCTAATCAGACTTCCTCGACATACTATATATCTAAACTTATCATCGATTAACTGTAAACTATTATTCTATGGCTTCTATATCTTGACAAAAGCTATTAAGTAATTCTTCTTGGGAATAAACGTAGTTCAAAAGATATTATCTGTTTGTTTACACTTGGTTTTAAATTTGCGATGTAAATAGTTTAAACAGACAGATAAAATCTTTAGAACTACGTTTATTCCCAAGAGGAACTTAAAAGTACTTAACAGCTTTTGTCAAGATATGTATTTAAATGTAATCTCGTGAACCACAGTTCTTTAAACCTGATGATGGTCAAGTCGATCGAAAACGTTTGTTATTTTAACATATCTTATAACATTTATAGCCAAATTTTATTTTTAAATAATATACATGGAGAATATAGAGAAATGGTTCGCAGTTTTTCTCATTTAACCAGTCACTTGCTTTCCCTGAAGCTTTAAGTTTATTTTACAAATTGTTTTAAATGCACGTTGATAGTGTGTTGCAATACCGTAGGCTTAAACCGCAGATAGAAATAAGAACAATTTAAGAACAATTTGAGTCTCAAATCGCCAAAAACTTAAGAAATTGAGCCTCGGTAAAAGCCTTAACTTTCGGAGGGCGAAATGTCAGAGTACGGTGTATTCCCTCTATTTGTTTATATTTCGTTTGCTTGGGTGGTTTTATATTATAGAGACCGGGAGACCGGTTGACAACCGGCATATAACCGGTAGCTGTTTGATTTTCGCTTTTTAAAAGCGCGTGCGGCACCCCCATAAAAGAGCGCGCAAAATCGCGCCGCGCCGACACACAGTTGCGCCCGCCTTGTTTGATCAGCGGTAACATTCTTCTCCAGTCCCTCGTTGTGTTTGCACTGTCTGTTGTGGAAGAAAGAAAGATTCGTTGTTAGATGCTGGCGTAAAAAAAGACCTTCACGTGTAAAGATTAGAATAACTCCCTTCAAAATGACTAGCAACATTGATAAATCACTTGGTGAGTACCATTCATGTGTCTTAGAACTTGTTTTTTCTTTCTCACCTGCGTAACGTTAAGGCTTTAGCGAGTTCCGTGGCATCGCTTATTGTAGACTATTTATTACCCTGCATGCAAACTTTTCGATCTGTCATACTGCAGCATATGTTTGACTTGCATGCGTGAACTCCGATTTTTAAACAAAATTTGTTACACTTCCTTTGGTTTTAAGAAAGACGTTAGTTATTGGAAAACGATTGTTAAAGTTTATTTCGAATGTTCTCTGACTCTGAAAGGCGCGTAATCTTTGTCCCTTTGTGTTGTTCTTGGGTCATGAAAGCTAGTTTCTTGTTCTTGTGAAACCATAGCGAGTTTTTGTTGTAGTAAAACATGACTTGTGTCTATAGCAATGTGAAAAGTGTGAATTTATCTTTCCTTTTTGTAAGTAAGATAGTTTATTGTATTTTTTAACTTATATACCAAGCTGTCGACCTTTTCGATTCAATATTGTTTTAAATTGTTGCACTTCAAAAACGTGCTAGTAGTTTTAAAATGGATGCTAAGCAGTTTAAGGAACTTTATTGATAATTTTAAAGGACTTGGCAAACAATTAATTTGATTAAGATGTCTCTGGGACAAAAGTTTTAACAATTACCCACTTGCCATCGAGTTGGCGTGCTAAATCTCGTGCTTTGGTTTGTGTTCGTTGCTGGTGGTTTTGTTTGTTTTAATCAAACATGACACATGACTGGTAAATTGAGGTAAACAAATCAAGTATTAATTAAGCACAGCTGTTACTAAAAGATTTTACAATTTCAAAACCAAATAATTAATTCCATTCATGGTATTGATTAAAAAGACAAAGATAGTGAAACCAAGGTTCTTTTAATTTTTTAGACCTTCAGTGTTACATTGGAAGTTTTCCAAAGAATGTTCTCAAACAATTTGTTAAATGTAGCACTTCAGATCAGATGAAAAAAACAGCATGGTAAATTAAATGCAAAATTTTATTCAATTTGTGCTGTGTCAATATATCTAATAATTATACTTAGTATTTAACTTCAAAATCAAAACAAATTTGATGCCAATGTTTCCAGATCAAATTATCAAGGAGCAGAAGAAAGCAAAGCGACAACAGCAGCTAAAACAAAAGAAACAACAGCAAAAAGGAAATGTTAAAGGAAAGTCAGGGGCAGGGCAGCAGGGTAAGGTTGTTAGAGGTAGAGGGGGAGTGGGAGGCGTGAAGCAACAGAAACAGCGTCAAAGTGGCCCACCAACAAGAACAAGAAAACAAACTGGAGGAAATGCACAGCAAAGGAAAGGAAAAATGAAAGTGCAGGCCAACCCTCTCAAGAACAGACGAAACATGCCTCAGAAGAACAGACAGAACATGGGAAACAAGGTACAACCAAGATTTATTCTTAAATCCGGTTAGAACTACAAAAACAACTATTTGAATGTATAACTTTTATAAGTTTTAGTTATCATCAAAATTAATTATTATAAAACTTCAAGTAAAACCTTGAAAGAATATCCAAAATGAAAACACTCTACTTACTTTACCTAAAAGAAGGACTATAGTCCATAATGTCAGTTCTTTCAAGTCTTTTATGGATTAATACAGCTGTATTTATCAAACCCTATCAAATTTGAAATCTTAATTTTGTCTTATCAAGTGTATAAGTTTACATTTTATGTGCACAAAATGTCTGAACTAGGCCAACATGATAAGTTTAACGTATTTGGTTCACCAATTATGTGTCTCCATTTTTCAAGTCACTGACTTACTGGCCCATACTCACCTGATACTGGCCAGATAAGTCAGTGACCCATTCTAAACTTAAACCATGTAGTCCATACTAACCTGACATTAGCCAATACAGCCTAATACTGGTCATAAAGGCCTTAACTTACCTGATACTAGTCAGCATGGGCCAGGCTCAGTATACTTGTCTACTTTTTGCCAGAATTTGGTACCAAAGTTGAAAACAGTAAGTCTAACTGTTTATTATTTTTGGTGAATGAATGAGTTAGTAAGTATGGAGCAAAAATGTGCTAATTTGAATTCAGTTTAAGTGCTTTGATATGTATGAGACTTTGAAAAAATTATCTAACAGCTCATCAAAAAAGCCAGGAAAACCCAGGCAAATGCTGCACAGAACAGACTCAACAACAGACAGGCACAACAGAAACAGTCAAGGCACAACCAAATGAACAAAAAGAGAGGGATAACGACGAAGCAAGTGCAAAAGGTAACTAAGTCTAATTCACAAGATAAAGTTTATTTTCATTAACAGTTTGATATGATCACCCAACTAGTCAATTCAGGTAAATAAAAAATTCCAAGCAAAGGTTTTTACAGCTAGCAGTCTTTACATCAATTGGTTAGGTAAGATAGTTGTTGAATATATATAATTTTATAACTTGTCTTCAAGATGCAAGTTACTTAGTTTTGTTGAACTGTTCTTAAGAGCAGCTGGTTTTGCCAGTTTACATTGCATCTATTTCAACTGAGATTTTAATCAATCATCTTAATAATAATATTTTTATGGTTCAAATTATGCATTTTGTAGCTAATAGGATGTGTTTTGCAGAAACTTCAGAAACTTTGCATTGAATTAAGTAGCATCATTTTTCATCAAGTATTTTGTTTTTAAATGAGATATAAAACACAACATGATAGCCATTTTATTTTTATATTTAATTATTATGTTTTAAAACTGAGAGGCAGAATTTAACCTTTTATTCTTCTACTTGGTTTTAATCAAATGATGAATAGATACCATTGTAGCAAATTGACATGATCCAAGAAATAATAGCAACAGTTGGGACTGAGATAACATATTGAATTCAGTTGAAAATACTCTGTCTTGTCTTGCATGCCCTACAAAAATTGCTGTAAAGTTGAGACGTGCCAGTCTCACTCTGCGGCTAAATATAGTTAAAATTTTGAGCTGAATTAAGATGGATTGAAGGGTCTAGTGCAAAAATGATGTAAGTGACTTTTGATGAGTTGTGAACTCTCCTTACATTATCCCTATAATCTCTTCATAGCACTTGGGAGAGCTAAGCATTTCATATAAGGTCACTTAATATGTTATTAATTTTTTGCACTAGACCCTTCAATTGACATTGGAATGATATACAGCTGCCAAGTGTTGTAACATCATGTATTTCACAATTTTGGTGCGATGGTTGTTTTCCACTGCTGTTTTCAAGAAGACTTTATAATATGTTTATCATTTGTTGTTATTTAATAGCCGGGAAATAAAGTGCCAAAGAATCAAAACGGAACACTTCAAGGAGGCACTAAGAACAAGAATAGGAATCGGTAAGTATGAAGTTTGTTAAATTCTATTATGAATTATTTCAAGAATGGGAAAAGCTCTGGTCTGTAACTTACTTAGTACTTGTTTCAATCTTCAGGCCTGCATTGAAGAGACCCAGTAAAGATCTTATGCTGACAGTAAATATTAGCAACCCTCGTGCAAACTCACGTTTGGGGTAAGTATCAGACATTTTGATTGAAACTAGTACAAATTTCAGCATTTCTTTTATTTGTTACTGTGTGTAATTTCCTGCCACCTCTTATTATATTGGTTTAATTTTGTTTCCAGCTCCATGCAAGGTATGCCTCAAACACAGAGAAGGAAGCGACAGTGGCGACAGTCAGGCAGGAGAGGTGGAGGAGCCCAAGGGTTGGCATCAAATATCAACTTGTCAGCAAGTAGGCAGGAGTTGAGAATATCTGTCGCAAACAACCTTCATAAGGTACTTGTACCTGGTAACTCAAAACATCAATTTAGCATTAATTTTGTTCTCTAGTAAAATTAGGTGATGAAGGAATTGAAAGCAATGAAACATGTCCTCCTTACAGTTAGTGACTGTAGTTTCAAGTAAAGGTGAATATAGACCGTGCTGCATGCAGAGCAGCTCAATGTGAAAATGATTGCTTTTGTTAGGCAAGCACTGAAAAACATTTTTTACAAAAACTATATTATATCTGTTGTTCAAGATTGTTGAACCTTCTTATAAGTCAATTTGAGGCATTTTAGCTTTCAACATACTGTGTCATTATCTTTGAAAAAATGCAGTTGTAGGTTGCCTGTTCAAAAAAAGCCCAGTTATCCTCCTTTGTAAAGAAAAAAACAGGATGCTAAACATTATTTTCTCTGTCCAGTTTCTTTGTTGAGAAGGTGAAAAGTTTTTTTTGTTTCTTCTTCAGCCATTGCTATCATTGCCTAGATCAACCAAGAAAGAAGTTTTCAATATTCAAGAAAGATTTGATTTTAACCTTGGAAAGGTCAGTTAACTCACTTGTTATGGAATATTATCAAAGAAATTATTAGAAAGCAAAGCTGGTAAAACAAGAGTTATGATAGAAATGTTTATAATGAATACGTTACAGGTGATTGTGAACATTTTTATTTTCATTCTAGGTTTAAAGAGCCCTAGAATAGCCCGGCCGGAAAACGAAAAAACAGCCCCTGAAAACCCTGAACTTTTGAAATTCTGAAGGTGTACAAACCTTCTATTAACAAAGACTCGTGGTGTGTCTTGGGGCTAAAAATTGAAGTGTTAAATCATCCAAAGTCAATTTAAGTTGTTTCCTTGTTACAAGTTTTTATTCAGTATACACACCCTTCAAGTCATTAGATTTAGAAATACTTCCAGGGTGAGAGGTCTTCCATAATGTTAGGGGTGCTCCTCATAATTTTGGTTTCATGCTTGGTGTTTTAAACAAACATCTATTAATAAAAGGTTTTAATAGTTAAGATACCCAATTTATTTTTCAGACAACCTCATCGCTGAATGACAGGTTCTCCAGCTCAGGGGGGCCTCAAGGATCAAGCACATCTTTAGGAGCTAGGACTATTTACGTGGAATGACACTGCTAACTGCGCAGAGTTTTGGACATCTTCTAGAAAAATTTATCAAAACCAACTTTTCCCGTGATATCTTGTAAGGATATTTCGTTTTAATGCATCAGAATTAACGCAATATGGCATTGCACATTAGAGTGCTTTTGAAAAACTGACTGTCTGAAGCAGGACTGAACAATTTGTAGGCAAAAGCATTTTGTATGAATATTAATTTTGAGTAAGTTCTTTTTACTGTTTTAATGTATTGCTATTAGCAACTTAAGTAATGTCTATACAGGACTAAAAAAGTTGTCAGTGAAAGAGAGATCTTTGTAACGCTATAAATAGGAAATTTTACAACTTTTTATCTACAAAAAGCAAGATTTGGTTTTCAGGATATGTGGCAAGACAGATTTCTTCCCCAAGCTCATTCCAGGGCATGTCAGTAATAATAGGAAAGGTTTAGGTATAAGTTTTCTTCTCCTAACATACTTGACTTTTAACTACAGACAGTTTTTATATGTATAATAGTGTCTACAAACTACTATTTTATACCATGAACTGAATCATACTCAAGCCAAATTTTTAAAAGCTGTGCAAACAGCAAGGATGAAATAAAATAATTTACCTACACAAACAGAGGAGTTGATCTTTTTGAGTGTGGCCATGTGTGTCAAATTAGGCAAACCTTTATTTCTCTTCGGATTGTAGAACTGTTTGAATCAGTTAAATTCCTGTCGACCATAAATGTCTTGGAACCACTAACGCAAGAATACTCGATGTTAACGTAAATAATACACCAGCAGAATTGAGAGCAAATGGTTTGCATTTCGCGTTCAGGTGCTAGGTTAGCGTGCTTTGCAGTCAGTCTAATCCTTGGGTATAGAAGTGACACTTCCACCGTCTGTGTACACCGCAGGGTAGTGCTAGATTGGTCTGTTTATGAACACGGGCGGCCAGTTTTGGGCCCGCCGTGAGAAGGAAGACTTGCACTCCCGAACTCGGTCTCGTCTCCGAGACCGAATCCCGGGGGGGGGGGGGGCCTGGGTACTCGGTATGACCGTCGTATTTTTTAGGGGTTAACTGGTTAAAATTGCAAGACCGGTATTTTTTAGGGGCGTTAAACTAGGAGTCTGGTATTTTTTAGGGTTTAAAAATGCCAAGCTATTGCAATGCTTGCGGTCCCGTGGTTTAGCAAACGTGTGTACTGATTAGTTTTAAAAGACGTCTTTTGGCGAACGTTCGATAATAATTACGCGCGCCTTTATTCACTGCACGTTACATTCAGCCCAACACAAGGGGACTTAGTGCCGACCCTCTAGCTACCCAGGGAAAATTTTAAGCTTTCAATTGGAAATTTTTAGGGTAACTATAGCACACTATTTTGAACGGGATTCCTGTGGCGCACGATAGTACTATTTCGTAGGCTAGCTTGCGATGGATGATTTTCAATCCCGTCGGACATCTCGGCATGCAGACGCCAAGTTGTTTCGGCTTTATATATTACAAAGGCATCGACAGGCAAATGAAAGTTACAAGCTAGATGATATACATATTTAAATAAATTCCCTTAACGTTGCCTTGCAAAGGCACGACTTCAGTGTTGGATTGTGGTGTTTGATGTTTCATCAGTTTTCGACCGCATTGCCAAAACGGTCCAAAAAGCCCGGTGGGGGGGTACTTCGGGGTCAAAAGGGTAGGGATGACCGTCGGAAAAGTCTCCAAACTACCCTAAAAAATACCAAGAGATAAAAATTTCCACTCTAAAAAATACCTTTCGGTTTTAAAATTATCCTAAAAATACCAATTGAAAGCTGAACATTTTCCCTGGGTAGCTAGCGGGTCGGTACTTAGTCCTCTCGTGCTGCGCTGAACGTGATATGCAGTAAATAAAAGCGCGCACGTAATTAAACGTTCGCCGAAGGACTTTTGTCTTTAATTCTTGTTCAGTACACACATTTGCTAAAACACGGGACTGCAAGCAGACCAATACTTTCACGTTTTAAACCCTAAAAAATACCAGGCTCTTGGTTTAACACAGGATTTTATTCAATCTTTTATTGATACAAGAACTTAACTAGTTCTACCGGTAACTTTCTCTTCAATTCTGATCAGCCGAGGCTGCTGGTCATTGACATCCTTTTTTTCGTTCTGCGAATTTGTTAATCTCTGAAATTTTACATTTACATTTTGTTCTTTCATAGTGTTATTCTCAGCTTAGTGTTTTCTAGGGTTCTTACCATACTATTAGCAACTGAACTCAAATATTTTTTGTCTCTTTGTTCTCATGGAAGAATGTCCTTATTGTATAGAATTAGATAGCAAAACAAGTAC
>JAOBAT010121088.1:0-13440 GCA_026413305.1 Hydrozoanthus tunicans
TCAAGTCTTTTAAAAATCCAGTTAAGAACCCTTCTAAATTAATTCTAAATCTGTTACAAAGTGACCTGGTCACATAAAAAATGCGTTTTCAAGTTCCAATATTTAATGATTGTGTAAACCCTGTGCAACCCTAATTTCACATCTAATTCACATTGTTAGCTCCCAGTAAAAGAGCTCTGATTGTTTGGTACCTTTCTCCTGTACTAGATAAGTGTGACCTCGAAGGTAAATCCTCTATCTGTGATTCCAATTTTGTTTTGGCAGCATGTTGCTGCTTGACTCGAACCTCTAGAGAAATAAAAAAAGTAAAAATATAACAAACACACACAGCAAACCCCATTGCCAGAGCAGCAACTACGGTATGTCAAACTTGAAAGTCTTCATTCAATGCACTTTAAAATGAACTTTGAAACAACTTCTATAATATATCTGAGTTTGGATCAAAGAAAAAATTCTTGTGTAATTAAACAGCTTGAACCAAATGTGTTTAGAAGAAAAGAACTTGACCATTACCTCTATATCACCTCCATACCATCTTCCACCCTTATCCTATCAAAATCATATTTTAAAAAACCACACCATATCCACTCAATTCGCTTGTCTTACTGAGTAGAATGATTGGTCATTGGCATTTTAAATCTTTCTGACCATTGAACAAGTTGTTGAAAACTCAGAAATGTTGTCTTAACTGCCCCCCCCCCTTCCTTTTTTCATTTTACCAGTGAAGAATAAAGTAATGGCATTATTCAACCTAACTTTAATAACCAATCAATGAAACCAGGGCATACAAAGTGACCATTCTTTTGACTACAACTGACAGTTAATTATACAACTTTCCATAACACCTAAGGAGTGATACCGAATGTAGTACGAGTGACATCTGAAGTGTATCTTTGAAAATACTGTACCTGCGGCATCTGCGAGGTGCATTAGAGTCTTCCTTTCAGGACTCTCCTCGAAGTTCTTACAGCCTGTACACTTGCATAAGCTTGTGCATAAGATCTTGGCCTAGAAATACAGATAGACAAGTCAGCTAATTTGATAACATTAATCCTGTCATAACTGGTGTTGTCAGAACATGTTTCTGCCACCAACATTTGTGATATGGATAAATATACGACAGAAGAAACACTAGTCTGTTATCTTAAAAATATGCCCCAGTCAGGATGGCTGAGTGGTTAGCGGTTGTGCCTCCCACCACTGTGGACCCGGGATCGAGTCCTGGGTTCCGCATGTGGGCTGAGATTTGTCGATCTCAATCTGACTCCGAGGGTTTTTCTCTGGGCTCTCCGGCTTTCCTCCCTCACAAAATCGACACCCAGCTAATTCTATCTGGCTGTGGAGCTCTGCTCTGAAGTCATACATGGGCCGTATAGCGCCTTAACATCCTTTTGGTCCGACCTCGTTGAGTTGCATCCTTCGAAATTCAGTCCTTGACTGCAAGTAGCTCGCTAGATATATTATTATATTATATTATTATTATTATTAAAATACTTTAATGATTTTGAAACCTTTTACCAACTGCCACTCAGCTAGAACTTGTGAAGAACTTGCAAATAAGCACATAATTTTTTGAGACAAAGAAGATAAAGGTTGTAATGAATCAACAAAAAATTGAACCTCATACCTCATAGCATTCACAGTAGTTCTTGAGGCATCCAGATCGTTTACAGTGACACCCTACACAGAACAGAACAATTTCTTAACTTTTCAACACATGTAAACTACATTTTTACCTGTTTTTATAAACCAAAGAACTAAATATCAGGTTACAAGTTAACCATTAAATATAAGGGGCTTTCAGTAAGTTTAGAACCAAAACGGAAAAGAACTCTGGTTAAAGGGTAATACTACATCTGTAGCCAAACATAAATATTTTTGCATTCAAACTTGTTGCTTTTGAACAGATAAGTCTTGTAAGACATACAAAAAAACATAGCTATTCTAACAGTTAACAACAACACTGAACCATAATAAATAATTCATAAGAACTTGGGAGCTATTGAAAACCTTGTTACAGTAAAACTATTTGTACAATCATAACTACAAAGCCCATCACCCGCACACCACTTGATACACACACCTTTGTTATGTCGTCTTTCAGATTCACCCTAAAAACCAAAAAAAAGTTTGGCTGTTGGCAATCTAGTCAATCTAGTAAAAGCTCAATTAATTCAACAAAATTCCAGTTGCACTTCTCTTTACTAAGATAACAAGAAAGACAACTCGAAAATAAGTCGAGAGGTTTTCAAGAATTGAAAGTCCAAACGCCAGCCATAGTACAAACAAGAGCAAAACTCAAGGTTTAAACAATGTTGCAATGAATAACAACAGTCACAGTAGAAATACCATTCTAACAAATTATTATAAATTGGTCAATAATTGACATTTGATTGATCTACCTTTAACAGATAAAGATTTACTAACCACTTTTCCTTTACCAATTTTAGGATGAAAAGCCTGAGGATTTCTTTCAAGACAGGCCTGCAAGAAGATATTGAGACACTTGTTATGACTTGAAAAAGAAACAAAACAATTATAAAAAAAACCTTCAGTTGGAAGAGGGTTTAAACTAGGAAACAATAGATCATATTGTTACTAACCAAGTTTCCAGTACTGTAAGGGATTGAAAACAAGAAATCAAAGAAGTCTATGTTATTACTTGGCCCTTCTTCATAACTTTTCTCACTTGCACACCCTCTAATATGTCTGACCTTTTAAAGAACAAGCTCATACAAGCTGAAGAGCGTTTTCTTTTGCTACCTAACATGTGCTGTAGAAAATCACAAATCATTTTGAAGCCAGGGAAGGCTTTCTGACCAGAGAAACTAGAGAATAACATAGTCATATGGTACAAATTCTTACTTTGATTGCCTTGCTTCGTTCTTTTTCGTGTTCCATATTATTGAAGCATGTAACACAGTTGCAGTTACTGCAGAATTCTCCATTTGCAAAACAGTCACAGTAGCTATAAACAGGACAAAACATCTGTGTTGGTATTGTTAATCAATCATTGATCACATTACACTAGCATTATAAAGTAAATGATAAAACCTTTTTCTCCCTACTGACAAACTACAGGTAACTAGTAAGTAGTCATCATTGCCTTCACTTCCATGGCAACAAGGAACTCGGCATGTGGGCACTCCTATTAGTGTTATAAACACAATATGATAACATCGGAAAACTCATTTTCTTTAACTCTAAAAAGGGGTCAGCTCACACAATGAGTTGGTCTTTACACCAGTGTTTATGATACTAGAAGACGGTCAACTCTTTTTTTCTCCCCTTGTTTACTTACAGTTTCAGACACTGGGACTTTGTGCAGTTGCAAGGTTTGCGAGGTCTGTTTGGAGGAGAGACATCTTGAGCATTCCTAGCAACACATATGGAGAAAACAAAACCATGTACAAGAGTAATACTAACACGACCCGTTTATTAAGGCTTTAAAGGAACAATCAATTTCACATACAAAAATATCAACTTCAGTACTAAATATATTTTATGTCACACCTCAAACAACCCATTTCAGTTAATGAATACCACTTGAATTAAATGACCAGCAACTTTTCACAGAATATCACCTAACACTACCACTTTGCAGATTTGTATCATTGACAGATCTAGGATGAAATAAAAGGTATCCTCTGGATGTTTGTGGAGTGTTGTACAAGTCCGGAAAATGTAAACCCACTAATCTGTTATATTGATTTTTGATCAATTGGATGAGCAATGATAATATGACTTTCTATTGTTATACTTTTTCCCTCATGTTCATTCCTATGCATGTAAAATATCAACTTCAAAAATGATTTTCTGGAATTGGAATGTAGGATTACTTGTAGCACTTGAGTCTTAAACCTCTATACGGGAAACTGAAAATCTTTTTTAAATTTAGCACACACTCAAAACAACTCCAAACACATTATGAGTTCTTAGAAGGATCCAAATTGTTTTCAGTGTTCTAGCCAGCTAAACGAAACAACAGGATGTCCTGTTGCTGAACAAAACAGTAGCTGTTTCTGATATAATTATGTGCTCTGGTTTTGCAGTTACTATAACTGTTGCTTCTATAACTTGCCTTTATTGCAATTTTCATAGGGAATCCCTTTAAATGTTGAAAAGAAGGAGCCCAGAGAAAATCACAATTACTCAATATCAAGCGGGTGTTAGGGACCGCCCATCTTTACTGGTCACAATGTGAGAGTTTTCAACAACAGATATTCATTAAGTGCTCTTACCGGTTGCATAAGGAAATTTTTTAAAAAATGATAAATATAGTAAATCAAAAATTATTATTCAATATATCTACTTGAGACATTGGTTAACACAGGAACTAAACAAAAAGGGCATGTATGTAATGCCAACGGTGGATAAATTATAAACTATTACTTGAACATTGTTCAACAGATGTTGCCATTGAAAAAGAACATAGGCAATAGTACATACTCAGTCAGTAAATATTTAAAAGTTTTGATTGTAGAGGAGACTAAGTATTACCCATTGACAGATACTGTTGTTTCTCCAGTGTTTGGTGTAAAGGCATTTGTTGAGAGTGGCACAGCTATAGGAAAGGCTCCTGCAGTACTCAAGGCTTGCTTCATCATTGAAGGAAAGAAACCAAAGTCAATACCTAACTACACACAATATATGAGAAACATATTTTTTCTGAGAATACTGGTTTTTGCACTAAAGTTTTGATAAGCACAAAATGAGATAAAGTGAAAAACTGTATATACAGTCAAGATTTAATTTATTAACAATAACATCAGATATCTAAAGTCTTGTTGATCTAAATATAACATTATGTAGATTCGGAACTAAGCTGTTTTCCTATCACCTCACACAAAATATTACAATAGAATGTTAATGTTAACTATTCAACTAAATGTATTGGTTGTTTTCTAATTGTCTATAACTGTTAGGAGTGCTGTTTTCTTTGAGGTCTGCCATCACTTGCTTATCAATTCTTAATTTAAAAAGTTTAGCTGCCCGACTTTTGTAGCCTTTTACTTTATTTTGAGCAGCTTGTATACCCGTTCAGTAATTCTTTCTATTTTACACACAGAAAAAGGGTTTGATTTGTTTCATTTTTAAAATGTTTTCCATAAAATACTCGACAAAATTCTAAAATTCTTAAGGGCTTTTTTTGAGAATATAAAATTCCGGGATTTTCAGGGAGTTCATGAACCTGCGAATTTTTTCAAGGTATATTATTTTTAATAATCTAGTGCACGGCAGCATATGTATGAAAACAACTGATAAGCAATCACCTTTGAAAAAGTTAAAATTCCTTTTACATTCTAGGCTGCCATTTTACCAACTGGTCAATAAACACATTATTTGGTCAGTACCTGTGGAAGGTATACGACACCTCCGCTGATGAGCCCGTGTGGAAACTGTATTCCAGATGTTGAAGTAGCCATGTTCGGTGCGATAGCTGGTACTATAACTCTAGGCTGTTGTCCCATTGTTCCTTGGAGTTGAACTGGCTTTGGGGCCAACTACAAGAAACATTTGGATGTAAGAAATTAAAAACCACATTGTACTCGGACCATTTTTCTTTGATTCTGGTTCCAGATTGTTCAGTGTTGACCTCAAAATTGATCAATAAATATTATTTATGCCACCCAAATATCCAGGATCAGACAAACAATACTTTGACCCAGACACCTGATTTGGGCAAGGGTTTTATTTCCAGAAAATGCTTGCATGGCTGTAGATTTAGGCTAACAAGTCATTTTGTGTATCAAAAATCGATGATAACTGATCTCTACCATGTTTATTAAAAAAAACATTTTAATGTATAAAAAAATCAAAATGCCAAAAACAGTCAAGCAAATTGTCTCCTTTGTGGTTGAATAGCAGACAAAATCTATTAGCACTTTATATGTTCTTTATAAATCTTTTTTTTCCTGAACTTGGTTTTGCCAAAAACTGATTACAGGGTTCATACTGTTTTGACTTTCTGAAATTCCTTGACTTTTTTCGTAACTTTTCTCTATTTTCCACAACCTAGCATTGTTATTTTTCCCTCAATACATCAAGAGCAGTTTCACTCATTTCCCTTCTCCTAGCATAATACAAGCTAAAACAAGGTGAAGAAAGGAATGTTTATTTTCAGACATAGTAGCATTACCAAGTTCAACTCAAGGAAGTAAAATGATTCTACTCTTGCAGGGTTCTATTGCACTGTGTCTCTGCGAGATTTGCTTTTCAATGAAATTATTGATTGTTGAGAAAAAAAGTGTGTAATTTTGTGCAACTATATGGATCAGGTATATTTTTTTCTACATGTTAATACCAATCTAAGTTCTGCCAATATTCCTAATTTTCCATGACCCAAATCAAAATTACATGACTTTCAAGACCTGGAAAATAAAACTCTAAAACTCCATGACTTTCCAGGTTTTCCACAACCAATACAAACCCTGGATAAGAGACAAGTAGCTCATTCTCTGCCGAGTTACTTATTTTCACATGCTTGCCCAGGGTCATGTTTTGCCATAAAATTTGTTGGGCCCTGATATCCCTCCAAGTAAACCAACCAGTTCTGAGAAATAAAGCTTAACCTCACCTGCTGCTGGACTTGAAGTTGTTTTGTTGGCTGCACTTGCACAGCAGTTGCTGCCTGAATAACCTGGTTTCCTGTTTGCATAGGTGCAAGGACTTTAGGTGCAATTTGCCGCATAGTAGTAGTTGTAGGAGTTGCTGTATTTGCCACAGTAAATTGGACTGCACCTGCAGTTTGAGTCTTGATCTGTGATGATGCTACTGTAATTGGGACAACTTTCTGTACCTGTACTGCTTGTTTACTGGGTGAGCCTGCAGCCCTTGGGACAATAGTTTGCTTTCCTGTAGTAGCTATAGGCTGAACTTGAACAAAAGTAACATTGGCACTTGGGCCAGCTTGTACTGAGCCTCGGGTCCCAGAAGTCTTTATTGATATTGGGGTAATTTTGATAGGGCTACCGGCTGAAATAACAACCAGCTGAGGCGATGCCTGACTGGTAGTTATCCTCTTGGGTGTTGCGCTGGATGATACTAAGGGACGAATTTAATGACAGCCATGAGTAATTATATTACATTACTAGGTGTTTAGACAGAGTTTTAGGAGAAAGCTAAATCTTGAGCATGTCTGGCCTACCAGGCTGGTGTTTACTCCCGGTTTCCCTGACTGTTCCATCTGGACAAGCCATCAATCTATTACTGGTTCACCCACAGCAATATTTCAGTTGATACTTATCTATTCAGATAAGAACAACAAAGTAGTCTGAGCAGAGTATAAAGTTGCAACCCTGGGATTGTCAATTAAGTGTACTAACTGCTCGGCCACTGCTCCTCAGATTGAGATTTATAACTGTTGTTAAAATTGTTCCTGCTGCTTCTGTTCCTATGACTGATGAATCAAGTTGCAAAAGACTTCTTAAGATTAAGTTTCATGTGTGATAAAACAGATGCCTTTCTAAACACTCCCTGTTAGAGCAAAAGAAATGAATCAAGTGCTCACCCAACAAAGTAACGTAATTTGTTTATTAAGTATTACTAATAATCGTGTCTGCATGAATATCAATTACACTTTACTATAATCTTTTTAGTACCATTTGTACCAGTCCACATTAATGGGTGATTTGGACAAAAATTTGCTCCTCTTGCAAAAGACAAGTAATATCTTCCGTAACAGGACTCCCTATATGTAGAGTATTTGGATTTTCTTATGCTTAATTGCTGAAGAAACTCAAGAGCAGATAAATCAGTTTCTTCCAAATATGACAGCATAACAGGTAACTATCAAAAGTTTGGCGATAAAGTAGAAAATAAAAGCTGCTGTTTCTGATGATTGGGCAAAATAGTTACAAATCAATCACCGGTAATTGCTGAGTTTTTTTTTATCTCAGATTTACACTGTCTTGAGAAAGGCTTTCAAGGGTCTAAAATTCAAATACTCAATAAACCAGATTTAATCTGGAGTTTCTAAATCTACCTTTGGTACAATAAACAAGCCTGTGACTCTGAAAAGACAGGCTATGGGAAAAACACATGGACACTGTGTCCTTTCATTTTTTTCTAGTTAGAACACTGAAGCTGATGGGCAAAAATAAGGAATTGAGAACAGATCCACTTTCTTACCTTGTGTACTTGTTGCAAAAGAGCATTGTGCTGGTGTTGCAACTGTTTCATTCTTGGCTGGCACCAATATTATAGGTGCTTTCTCTTGAGATGACGTGGAACCAGCTGGAAGGCTGCTAACAATTTGCACTGATCCACTTGCAAGACCAGTGGTGGTGTTCCCTGTATAGTTTTCATCTACAGGCTCTTGTTTGACTGTGATTATTTTCTCCATATAATTAAACCTGCTGGTATTAATTCAAAGCCAGAACTTAATTCCTTACTCAAATACAAGTTAAAAATAATAACTGAGTTAGCAATAGACCATGAAAAACAAAACAAGATTAACCTTACAGTTTTTGCAATGCGTGACTTTTTGAGTTTATAAATGTGTCCGACTAACACTTTATCATTAGGACAGGTCTATATATAAATTAAATCTAAGAGACAGCAAAGTCATTCAATCTGATAGCAGAAAGCATATTTTTTGACCAGGCAACTCTCTTTCTTTTAGCACAATAGTAGAGTTTCAGTGATTGTTGTTAAAGAGCCCACTATACTTTGAAACCAACTACTCATTGCTTTTCAGGGGTGAATTGTCTTGAAAGGGTTTTGTTGGACCAGGAACTGGTCCCCAAATGCTGCTAATCTTGTTGTTCTTGTTGTTGAAGGGTGACGTTTCTTGAAAAATCCCTAAGGCTCTGTCAATTTGCATTATATCGCAATAAAACTTCCCACAACGACCCTAAGGGATATTCCCCATCAAATGACAGAGTAAGATTTTTGGATTTTTAGAGAATTTATAAGCAGTTTTAGATTGCGCTGTTCAGAATAGTCAAAATTAATATGCATAGCTGATGCCGACTTAAAGAACTAAAATTCCTTCAGTTCTAATAATATCACTATAAAACTTCCCACAACAACCCTATGGGATATTCCCCACTGATTGACAGCTCAATAGATTTTAGATTTTGGAATTTTTAGAGAATTTACAAGCAATTTTTAGATTGGAGCGCTGCTTACAATATTCAGAATTAACATGCATAGCCGAGGCCGACTAATTTGTATAATATCGATGTAAAATAAATTGATGGAGTTGGATTTTTTATTTCTGGATTTTTTGAGAATTTACAAGCACTTTTAGATTGCGGCGCTATTCACAAATTTCAAAATTAACATTCATAGTCAAGGCAGACTAAAAGAACTAAAACTCCATCAGTTGGTATAATAGCGCAATAAAACTTCCCACAATGACCCTATGGGAAATTCCCCATCGATTGATGGAGTTAGATTTTAAAATTCTGGATATTTAGAGAATTTACAAGCAGTTTTAGAAATTGCGCCACACACATATGGAATTCACAGTGTTCAAAATTAATATGCATAGCCGAAGCCGACTAAAAAAAGAAGCTTCTACCAGTTCGCATCAGATCCCCATAAATGTTTGCACAGTGGTAATAAGCAGATATCACTGTTGACTGACTTAGACTTTTGTCTTTGATTCTTTAGGGATTGAATGTGCAATTATTGATTGTACCGTACAACACAAATCTTTTCTTCTTAGTTTCCCATTTCCTTTTTTTTTAATAATGACTGCACTGACTTGAGCTACTTTAGGGAATAAATAAAGCAATTTTTTGCCAGACATGATGAATGCACATGTAGTATACAGGAAATATTCAACTGCAGTTATATATGATGGTTGAAGAAATAAGCAGCAGCAAGAATCAAATCTAAATTTAAAGCTGTCATCAAGTAAAAATAATTATGTATGCATGAGAAAATAACCAAAGTTCAGGGTAAGGATTCCTAACTAAAGTAGCCTCTATTGTTACTCATGATATAAAATAAGTAAATGAAGCTGTGTTTGAAGAGTAATTCTAGCTGTCCATTATACACTGTAAACATTATTGTGATGTACCAGTTCCTGGTCCTGTAGTACATTCGTACTTGTTTCTAAACATCACGAGCTAAAATCCACACAGCCTAAAGACTAAACTTCCTGTTATCAAAAGAACTTGCTTAGACAAAAAACACTTTTTAACAGAAAAGTGGCAGAATATTTACAAGGTTAGAACTGTTGAGAAAGGCAAGTTCTTTACTTCAAATAATAAGGCTCAGTCTGGACAAAGATGCTAACTCACTACAGATTAGTTGATAGTGTAACACATACAAAAAAGGATGTATTGGCATTCACAAGCCTACCAAAGAGTAGAATAAATTAAATCCTTTTTTTAAAACTGTGGAAGCCCCTTGGTGATGGATCGATTTGGGCAAGAGCCTGGACAATGGGAGATGTAGGGAGAATACATGATTTAAGCTCCAACAAAACAGTAGGGTAAGAGAAAATAAAAGACAACAAGGTAGTCTACAATGGACAATAAGACAGACTGGTTGAGCTATCAAAAGGAAAATGAAATCTTCTGATCTGACACAAGATCAAGACCAAATCTATTTAGTAACATTTGAGGGGTCACAATATAATCAAGTTGCTCCTCGGTTTTTTACGTTTTAACATCTGATTTTTTTTTTGTCGAAAGAACAAAGTCAAACCAATTTCTTGAACATTAACTAGCATCAATTATTTTTGTTTTGGTGCCTTTTGACGTTTGTATTTTTCTGCTACTAATAACAAATACAGATAGGAATAAAGCTTTTAAACTAAATAATGTTAAACAAAACGGAAAATAAAGACCCCGAATGACACAAAATGTGCTTGAAAGAGTGTGTTCTAACACGACGATATCGCGTTCAATATGATAAACAAAAAAATTATAAACATGCACAAAAACAAATCTAAATCACTAAATTAAGTCTCTTAAAAATTTTGACCCGTGAAAAAAAATTTCAAATATATCTGTTCAAGAGTTGGCTGAGGGCGATTCGATTATTTCCAAACCCGGTTAAAAAGTTGATCCTGGAAGTGATGCAAAAGATTATTTTCGGAAGCTACTTTCTACCCAGTTTTCCATTGAGAACTTGTATTGAGAACTTCAGCATATAATTGAAACTTCTAATTTGCTGTATAAGAGCTTGTAATTTTCTAGTCTATGTTGTTATAAGGGCGGTTTTAACTTATGTTCAAAACTAGCGAAAGGATCTTGGTAGCTATAGGTTAAATATTTTTGTAAAGCAAACTCGATAATACGAGCTTCGAAGCTAAATTGGGTCATCTGTCTGAACTTAAAAGGCAATAATTGATGAGTTTTTAAAACAGAAGTTCAAAACACGCGTTAACTTTTATATTTCAAATACTTAACTTGTTAATAATATTTTACATATTGTTTTTGGTTAACAAATGCAATAGTATAAAGTAAGTACTTAAATTTCCACGGTTCGCACTAGGAAACTTATCGTTTAAATATAGAACACATACTGAAATGTTGAGTTGATAACCCTACGTTATCAACTTTGACAACAAAAAAACGTCTGAGAGGTTACACTTAACGATTCTTTCTTATCCCTACGGATACGGAGAAAGACCAAATAATAAACAAAAGAGAAGCATAGCGTTAATGAAACTTGTAAGGCAGCGACTTTGTTGTCCTGTTGTCCGAACCGGACAAACCTGTCCAATTTAGGTGGATTTAATCTACATTTTCTTTAATCAAGGTCGACAAAATATAAATCATTTACCTTTATAGGGACTTTAAATCAAACACCAATCGAAAGAAGAATAATCCTTTCCTGAAAATCTCTCAAAAACTCCATCCTTAAACCCAAACATTATCCTAACTCCCCCGACATCTTGTTGTTCAAAATCACGCGCTTTTGCTAGCACAGAAAAATTTTCCCACAATGCTTTGCAGCTTGGCTTGCTCTGATTGGTCGGTTGTTTCGGGAAATTCGACTTCCAGTCCTCTGATTGGCTAGAATCTCGTACCATAGAAGTTCCGCCCGACAGTGTAAAGTTTAGTTTCGCACTGGCTTTGAAATAGTGGAGGGAAAGAAGAGCAAATAAAAACTAGTACTGGAAGAACGTATGTTTTAGAACCAAAATAGCAAAGGGTCTTCCCGTTTACAGGTAAAGGTGTATGTATTTTTGCACTAAACTCGCCGTGTAAGGCATTTTCATTGACAATACTATTTATACCCGGGCTGGTACGAGAAAGTTGTAGTAGTAGCTATAAGAAAATTGTTAATTCTTTAAAAAGAAACAAAAAGCGAAAATCGATTTCCAATACGTCTTTCTTGCATTTTTCCACTCCATTGTTTTGGCTGTGTGCAAAACAGTGCTCTTTAATCTATGCCTTTGATGCCACGTACTTCCTTGATCAATATATCACCTTGACTCGGCAAAAGGACAGTGGTAATTGATTTGTTCAAATCAAAAAAGTTTTTCGGTTATGTTCATTTTAAGATACATGCTTTTAAATAATAAAACAAAAAAGGAAAGATTATGGGCACTATAAAAACATACCAACCAAAGAATATTATGATATCAGTTCAGATACAGCAAAACTACAGTCAAACTGCAGCCAACTTTATTGTAGTCATTCTCAGCTTTTTAACATAGTTTATATCTTTTATCTTTTATATGCTTATCATTGTGTATTTTTTACTGATAACTGACATGAGTTTGTCTCAGACCAGGTGGATGCCAAGATTCATCTTGAGAAAAGATAAAAAATTAATGGCATGGATACTTGGTGCTGGGGGAGTTGCGATAGCAGCAGGGTTGTGGTGGGCGAACTCTGATTTCTGGTGGGATCAACCTAAAACAGAAATGTCATACCTCAACTCAATAAAGCTGAAAGCTCTGGATAGAAGTGGTAAAGAGCTGATGGCAAGAGATCTATGGAAAGAAAAAGGGGCTGTCATCATGGCTGTTAGACGCGCTGGATGATCTTTGTGTAGAGAGGTGTGACCTTACAGATCAAATGTTGCTTGTATGTTTGGATCCCAGGGTGGGGCACTCCAAAACTGGGATGCTAGGCATGACTCATATTTTCTAGGGGTTGTTAAAAGAAATCCTGTGTTAAACCAAGAACAAGTATTTTTTAGGGTTGAAAAATGCCAAGCTATTCAACTACTTGCAGTCCTGTATTTTAGCAAACATGCATACTGATAAACAGTTTAGACAAAAGTCCTTTGGCAAACATTCTATTATATGTGCACCTTTATTTACTGCATATAAAGTTCAGTGCAACACAGGGGACTTAGCTCCGATCAGCTAGCTATCCAGGGAAAACTTTCTCCTCTTAGTTGGCATTTTTTAGGATAATTTTAAAAACGGGAGGAAGTATTTTTTATTCAAGTATTTTTTAGGGTTGAAAAATGCCAAGCTATTCAACTACTTGCAGTCCTGTATTTTAGCAAACATGCATACTG
>JAOBAT010121099.1:0-13439 GCA_026413305.1 Hydrozoanthus tunicans
CCCCTTTATACTTTTTGACCAGTCCCTTATTAACAACATTGTCAGTTTAAAACTTTTTTTTTCATTACAGAAAAATCAAGATCTCACGACTCCTATATAGGCTCCTCAGAGTCACTATCAGACAAGATATCTTCGCTTGGCAAAATCAACTTCAAAATGTCTTTTGGTGGGTAGCTCACTTCTTCCGTTCTCTTTTTTAAAATTTCCAACTGAATGATCGTTCGTCGTACCAAGTACCCATAAATATATATATCACCCCATAGATACTATATTATGGCCTTAGATCTTACAGATAGGCTCTTTTACAAATTAAACTGATGCATTGAAAAAAAAGCTCTTCTGACAAATTTTCCAAAACAAAATTAAGTAAAAGTTCTAATTTTGAAGGGCTCAAAGCAGTTGGCTTGCAAAAAGAACTCAAATTTCTTTACAAAGATTATCACTTTAACCATTTAAAAATCAGGCTCTCCAACTGGTTAATCACTAATTTGAAAGTGAAAGACAAAAATTCTCTTTCTGGAAAGGGGAGTATATTTTGTATGGAAACTGTTAACACACTTTCTTCGAGTTAAAAGTTTATGGGAATTTCCTGTCACTGACTTCTTGTAGCCATTAGCCAGAAATTCCTGCAGAGAATTGTTTGTCCAACTGAAACATCATTGATGCAGTAATTACAAGCATTACCCCATTCTACATCAAATCTTTATAAATAAACTGAAAAAGAACACACAACCATAGTTGATAAAATTCATTTATTTATTGAAAATAACTTATAATAACTTATTTGTAATACTTGCAAATACCTAATAATCAAATTTTCGTAAATGCAATAACTAAGTTAATCTGTTTTAGTTTTCTGCTAAACCAGTTAATTCAAGCACAAATTTCTGGTTGCATTAATAAATAAATTTTGAAAATACAAATTTTGCATTTAGTGTTCGATTCTTATAAATAGGAATTTGTGAAAATTTCATTGAACTAATGTCTTAAACAAGACTGCCATCAAAAAATGGTAAAAGATCCCCAATCATTTAGAGTAATAACTGGGTGAAAAAACTCCTCTTCGGGAAAATTTTGTTGGCTAGAGACAAGTTCAATGACTTCCAAACTTCTTGAGAGTTTTATCAATTACAGTCAAACATGGAGCTATGAGGCTGCTTACTTCCTGAGCTTCTAAGAGCCTGGTGAAGAAAAAAACAAGATTAACTACACGCAAAAAGAATTAAAGTTCAAACAAATAGTAGTTATCGAATAAGGCAGCGTATGAAACAAGAAATTTTAAATTGAGTCAAATTATCTAGTACCAAATCCAAAGTGGACACAGTGGCTGAGCTGTCTGGTAACTCTAGGGATACAAAAATTCAAACCCTAGTCAGACCAATTCGTTGTGTCCTTGAGCAAGCCATTTTTTCTGGCTTGTTTCAGTCACACAGCGGTATATATAACACCAGCTTCTGCTAGGGGCTGTTAACCCTTTAACCCCTAAGGCTTCAATTGGCCAATATCTAAATTCTCCTTACATTAACAATAGAAAACAAACTGATTAGTGTTGAGAATATGAAATTTGATCATCCACAAAAACCTTGGAAGATGAATTTTCAAATTCTCCCAAACTACTTATAGAAACATTAGGGACATAAGTTATGAGAACTTACAAGCTAATCATTTGGCACTCTTAGGGGTTAAAGGGTTAAACCTGTGACAGATTAGTGTCCTGAACAAGGGGAGTTGAAGACTCTCACTTATAATTATTATTTAGAAACGAGAGATAAGCATCTGCCTAATATAGTAATTAGCAATATTGTAACTTGTAATTCTGTAAAATGTCAAGGTTGGTTTAAAGTAATCCTTGCATTAGGTTTTGGTTAAAGTCCCTATCAAGGTTATTTTTTTATTTTTTGGATTACAACTGTTGTCATTTGTGAACTCAAAATTCAAATTACCAAAGAAAATTTCCATTTCTAAGTATGCTTTTTAATAAAAAAAGGATCGGAATGTAAATTTTGACCGAGCAGGCTGGGGACTGGTAACCTGTGACGTAGCAGCAGTGAATTTTGTGATTTTTGTTTAAAAATATTCGTTTCTGTTAGAAAATGTCATAAAATTATTATTTCAAACATTTTCAAGGGAATAACTCATTGATTAAAGTTATAACAATGTGACTATTGTAACCAAAATTGATTTTTTTTGAGATAAAAAAAGATTGTCTCTGCTTCATCATTGCACGCGTCAAGTCTAAAAATATATCAGGAATGGCAACAAAGGTTTTATTTTCGAGAATTACCAAAGGGTTCTACTTTTCATCTGGAACTTAAAAAAATAAGCTTGATAGGGACTTTAATTTTTTCTCTTTACCATATTTACCAGAATACAAGGAAAACCCATGTATTAGAAACATCTAGAATTTTTAGGTCTGCATTTTTGCAACATCAATTTTAATTCATTTCAAAAGATTTTTCATTTACATTGTTGTTTGTGCAATACAGCACTTCCAGAGAGAAATACATAAAAAACCAAGGCTCGCAATAAGTGGAGAATGTCAATAAAAAACAGAACAAAAATTTCTCTATAGTTGATTTTATTGTCTATAAGAACTATTTCATGAAATAAATTTCCGTCTGCTTAACTTCTTCAGCTAACTCAATAGGAGTTTCTGGTGTGTCAAAAATAGTGCAAATCAAACTATCTAAAATACCTTTCAACACCGATGTAAACAAGAATGTAAGTGATGTGCTTGCTCATTATAAATGAACATTTGTTTTTGCTGTTGTGTAAATTACAAAATGCCTTGTTCCGCATATATAATGCATCCAAATTTTGAAGGTCATTTTTGATTGAAAAAAGTGCATCTTATTCTATGAGTAAACACAGTACATAGTTTTCCATATTTTCCTAGAATTGGAAAAACAAACTCGTACCTTCTTTGGATGTCAATGCACTCCTCTCTAGTAAAAGCACTCTTCTGCAAAGCCGTTTTGCACTGCACAGCCAATCGCTTGAAGCACTGCTCTTTACTGCGGTTATGCGAAGGGTTGTCCCAGTCAGGCATCTCCTTCACATAATTCCATGCAGTTAATACATAGTTGATCGCAGCTTTCCATAGTTGTGATAACACTAAGTCTTGTCCTTGTGCTAAACATTCTTTCTGTTTGAAAGAGAAATTTGTATTTCATCTGACTGCCTGTTTATTTGTTTGAGCAAAATGTTTTTCCATCTTTGTGGTTTAAAATTGTAATATGCTTCAAATTAATACACTTGACGTCAAAAAGGAGTTGAAATAAAATAAAAAGTACTTCACTTCTCTTAGACTATTGAGCTTTTATTGCCAACCCTATAGTATCAAGAAGAAAATGTTGCACACAGACGTTCCTGCAACACTGAACGGTACAGGCTAAGAAGGCTAAAAGTGACCATTTCTGAATGAAATTTAATTTTGAAGGTAGTTCTTCAGCGGAGAGTATAGTGTATCTAGAGATTAATTAAAACTGGTATAAAGATGTTTATTAAATTTTCAATCTCAATATTGCAATTCGTGCGTTCTGATTGGTTCATTCAATCTCGGTTATCAGCTCATATTTGGAGTTCACCAAATATGGAAACTGATTTTAGTGCTCGCAAAGCTAAAAAATAGGTTCTGAATACAATTTAGCGGTTATTTTTAAGTATGGAAGAGTTTAGAAAACTAATTAAATTTAATAAAAGAATTATTCCATTTGCGTTTGTTGGATATGAGATGATTTATAGCTACGCGCCTCTTTGGCTATTTACCATCTCATATCCAACCGTGCTCTTGGAATAATTGTTAAATAATTTGCAGGTTATTTAGACCTGGGTCAAGTTATTCATAAAACAATAGACCAATATATTAAGCAATTGGTTTTGTTTAAAGCTAACAGACAGTCAGTACTAATTAACCTCTTACTAACTTGACAAACATCATTTAACACGGGACTGGGACCAACAGTATTTTAAGAAAAAGCAGAAAAAAAATTCAGTGACATATCACCTACGTCCCCCACCCTTTCCCCTAACCCTTGAGCTTTTAAATCATTTTTGATATACCAGCTACTTTGTAAAAAGTATGAGATAGTTCTACTAAAACAATGTTCAACAATAGAAGTCTTGTTAGTAAGGTCTGCATAAAAACTCACTTTGAATGACTGCAAATGAGTGTTGACTCTCCTGTAACAGAAGGCATCTC
Source organism: Hydrozoanthus tunicans (assembly GCA_026413305.1). Classification (NCBI taxonomy): domain Eukaryota; kingdom Metazoa; phylum Cnidaria; class Anthozoa; order Zoantharia; family Hydrozoanthidae; genus Hydrozoanthus; species Hydrozoanthus tunicans. The sequence continues at coordinate 4,202 of JAOBAT010121099.1, forward strand.
GGTTTGATCCCCACCGTGAATAGGGAAAAGACTTGTATATGTTTCGTTTCAAATATGTCAACTTTTCTTCCAGTTCTGAGAGGTCAGGTTCAGGCATCAAATCTCTAATCTCCTGAAACAAAAATAAAATTGATTTTAAGACATAGGTTTCTTGTTTTTTTTTATTCTGCAAAAGTTATAAATGAATTTAAATGAATAATAGTTATGAATAACATAGTTATATAGTTGCCACCCAAAGCAAAAATTCTGAGCTACAATTCGATCGCTGTATTCAATACTCTTCTTTAATGGAACGACAACATAACTGCTTACTTAATACCTTTCTCTTCATTCATCAATCAAAATATTAAAAAAAAATTCAGAGTGGGCAGAGAAAGACAGGTTTTAATAAAATCTATTGTAGCATACCTCGAACATCATCCAAATAAATCTCGTGTTATTTAAAGTTTGTACTACTCACCTGATCAAGTTCTGGGCGTTTTTGAGAAAGGGAACTCAAAATTTCGATCAGCTGTGGTTTTGTCAGTCCTGTAAGGTTAGTTGCCAACGGGGTCGACACTGCATTTTGAAATCGCAGACGTTTTGCCTTCGGGTTTCTCTTTTCCCTCTGCTTAACTCCTTCACCTAACTCCATAGGAGTTTCTGGTGTGTCAAAAACTGATGCGGTATTATTCAAACGCCTTTTTGGTTTCCTTTTGAGCTGAGGCTCGAATTCTATATCACTGTAGTTGGAGTCGACAGTTGTGCCATGTTTGGGCCGATTCGCCTGCCGAGAAGCTTGTTGAACACGAGCGAACGAAGGCGTCGTTACGGAGACAAACACGTTTTCATCCGAGGCTTGTTCAAAGCGAAGTTCTTCACTTACATTATTAAAGTAGTTAGTAATATCACGCATTACAGACATTGCACTTCTAAGAGATATTCAGCTGACGAAAACAAAAGAAAAAAGGACAGTTTTAAAGTACACAGCTTCGTCCCTTGGCTCTACAGCGCGCCAAACAAACCTAACAAACTTTCGCGCCAACAATAAAACCTCTTGATTGGTTGATAAATTTGTGCTGCGCTGATTGCATAATAGGCCTTATGCATGTTTACGTCAAACCCCATCAAACCTCGCTTGTGATAGTTCATGAATAAAATCCCAAACGCCCACAAATGAAAAGAATTCCTTCGTGAAAACGGTTTGCACGTGCAAAATGCTCACACCGTTTTCTTAAATACGAGGCTCGGGAATGACATTGACTAGTTTGACGTCAACATACATAAGGATTATTAAAACAGCGTAGCTCATAGTCTCCCGGGAGCAGGATCCATTCACTGTTTCGATGGTGTTTCCCCTTAAGTCTTTTCTGCTAAGTTTATATTTAGCATCGATTTTAAGCCTTTTCAGTTAGCAGAAAGAATGGCCGCCACTTGTTTAGCAAAGATCGACGCTGTCACGATATTTGAACGCCAACAGCTAACTATGGATATATACATCCATGCAAACAAACAAATTTCTTTCAATTCTTTTTTCTCAGTACGCAATCAATATCCGTTTGTTGCTTGTCGCCAATTGTCAGCCATGAGAAAAAGCGCGTTCTTGTTTCTGTTTTTATTTTTAATATCTCAATTTAATGATTTCTGATTAGGAAAATACGTTATTTTTCTTCGGTAAAGTAATTTCCGTCCCCAAAACCAAGGATGGGCTGCCGGCTGGCAGAGAGTGACAAAATCATAGCTCATTCTACAGTCAGGGAAAATCATTAAAGATATGGAAGATGCAGCTCAAAAGACAGCAAATTAAATGCAAAACGTCAGTTGAATGCAAGCTGTTCGAAAGTTCGATTGGTGAATACCCAATGGCGAAAGGTAAAGAAGAGTAAAGAAAGATAAAGGAGTGTAAAAGAAAGTAAAAGAGTATAAAAGAAGGTAAAGAAGGGTAAAGAAAGGTAAAGGAGGGTAAAGAAAGGTAAAGGAGTGTAAAGAATGTAAAGAAGGGTAAAGAAAGGTAAAGGAGGGTAAAGAAAGGTAAAGAAGGGTAAAGAAAGGTAAAGGAGGGTAAAGAAAGATAACGGAAGGTTAAGGAGGCTAAAAGAGTGTAAAGAAGGGTAAAGGAGGGAAAAGGAAGGAAAAGAAAAGTGAAGTAAGATAAAGGAATGTAAAGAAAGGTAAAGGAGGGAAAAGAAAAGTGAAGAAAGGTAAAGGAGTATAAAGGAAGGTAAAGGAGGGTAAAGGAAGGTAAAAGATTTAAAGGAGTGTAAAGGAAGGTAAAGTGGGTAAAGGAAAGTAAAGGAATGTAAACGAAGGTAAAGGAGGGTAAAGGAAGGTAAAGGAGGGTAAAGGAAGATAAAGGAGGGTAAAGGTGGGTAAAGGAAGGTTAAGGAATGTAGAGGGTAAAGGAAGGTAAAGGAAGGTTAAGGAATGTAAAGGAAGGTAAAGGAGGGTAAGGAAGGTAAAGGAGGGTAAAGAAAGGTAAAGGAGGGTAAAGGAGGGTAAAGGAAGGTAAAGGAGGGTAAGGAAGGTAAAGGAGGGTAAAGAAAGGTAAAGGAGGGTAAAGGAGGGTAAAGGAAGGTAAAGGAGGGTAAGGAAGGTAAAGGAGGGTAAAGAAAGGTAATAAAAGGTTAAGAAGGCTAAAAGAGTGTAAAGAAGGGTAAATGAAAGTAAACGAGGAAAAAGAAAAGTGAAGTAAGGTAAAGGAATGTAAATGAAGGTAAAGGAGTATAAAGGAAGATAAAGAAGTGTAAAGGAATATAAAGGAGGGTAAAGGAAGGTAAAGGAAGGCAAAGGAGGGTAAAGGAAGGTAAAGGAAGGTAAAGGAGGGTAAAGGAAGATAAAGAAGTATAAAGGAAGGTAAAGGAGGGTAAAGGAAGGTGAAGGAGTGTAAAGGAAGGTAAAGGGGTGTAAAGGAAGGTAAAGGAGGGTAAAGGAAGTGTTTAACTCTCTTTACATTCCTTTACCTTTCTTTATCTTGCTTAAAACTCCTTTACCTTCCTTTACCCTCCTTAATCTTCCTTTTGCCTCCTTTTGCCTCCATTTTTTTCTTTTGTATCCTTTTTTCATTCCTTTCTCTCAATCGGAGTTTCGATCGGAAGTTCTACCTGATCAAAAAAAGGAATCCCGAGTTTCTTTGGTTCTCGTTGTCGACCGATTCAACTTTTTAAAATTCTGAAGAGGTAAAAATGGCGACAGGAAGACCTGCCACCTGTGACTAGAACTAGACTCCAGGTAAGACTCCAAACGAAGCTCTCTGGCTGCTTTACAAGGTATAATCAGAGAGTCTACAACGAAGTACGGTCCTGAGCAGTGTTGAAAATAACTATCAACGTTTTCCCATAATGTGCCATATTCTTCGGTCTATGCATGCAATATGCAGTGGTATCTCTACTCGCCATACTGTTTTACAACATGTAAGATAACTCTTCTCAGTGTGTTAAAACAGAGTTCGTACTCTTTGACTTTCTGAAGTTCCAAGACTTTCCATGATTTTTCTCGATTTTCTCCTAACCTTGCCTTGTCCCTTTGTCCCCTCAATACATCAAAAGTAGCTTAATTATTTCCTTTTCCTAGCATTTGACTGCATTTGCAAGTGAAGCAATTGAAAAGAACTCAAAATTACCGAACGAACTTTGCAATGATTTGCGTCGCTTCATGCAAAGCTTGGTCGAAAAGATGGACCTCATTCCCACGCACTTGGTTTGGCCTGATTTAATTTTCACCACATTGCCTCTCCGCGAATCCATTTCTGTGGTAAAATCATTGAGTATTAAGCAAAAAAGCTCGAAATATTGTGCATATATATGGATTTGGTATATTTTTTCTACACGTTGTAACCAACCAAATTCTGCCAATTTCCGTGACTTTTCATGACCCTAATCAAAATTCCATGACAATCCTGGCCCGGAAAATGAAATGCTTAAGTTCTATGACTTTCCAGGTTTTCCAAAACCGTACGAACCCTGTAAAAAACGAGCAAGAACAATTTTTTATGATTTTTCATTGAAAAGGAAAATTGAGTTCGCTCCCTATCCAAAGGACACACTGGTCAAGTGCAAATCAAGTATTTATTTTCACAATTTTCTTATTCAGTTATAAACAAATGGTTACACACGAGTGTGTCATATGCTTTCTTACGCTGATAGAATGTATCTTACAAATTAAAAGACTTTCTCAACTGGGCAAACAGCCCTTTCTCCATCGGAATGGGCAGCTTCTAAACATTTACACATCATTGCTTCAAAAACCGCTGACGATTGTTGAACTGATGTTCTGAAAAACAAACAACCAAGAAACGATCCTGTTATCAAAGAATGAAAGATGAACCAAGCAGATCTTGTGTATAGCCTTAGTCACCTGTTTCTAAGCTAAGGTAAATCCTTTCTCGAGCCCAAATGGCTTATAGGGCCGGCCCTTATCTCCGGTTTCCGTAGTGTTAAGTGGCTGAGAGTCTTTGACTCCCCCTGGACAGGACACTAATCTATCGCAGGTTAGCCCCCAGCAGAATTGGTACTCATTTATACAGCTGAGTCGACTGGAACTAAGTCGGGTAAAGTGTCTTGTTCAAGGACACACACAGTGGTCTGCTCGCGACACTAGGATCATGAGTCGAACAAGTTAACCGCTCGGCCACTGCACCGCCGACAGCCACCTGTTTCAGTTAAAGTTTATTATGTTACATATTGGCAAGAAAACTGATATGAGACATTATTACGACCCAACGCTTTTACTGCCGCCATCATTATCCACGTGTATGATCTCTGGTGACAAACAAAACAGCCGCTGATAGTGCCACAAGAAAACGTATACAAAGCAATTCTAAGACGAATCCCCATCACTGCTACACCATTATCCACCAGTTATGAAGAACAAAGAATGCTGGACATAGATAACGTTTTTTCATATTACCAGCGTTTTAGAGACAAAAAGAAAACAACTACAGTTTCGAGATGTTTAGGCCTTTTTTGTTCTGAGACTGATTTACAAAAGCCTTAACAATTTAACGTTCTAATTTTTACGATTTCTGAATTTTCGAGATAAATTGAGTATTTTAAAAAATATTTGGAGAGAGTGAAGAGCTTTTTGAGAATTTCTCGAAAGATACTTAGACCTAATTTTGAGATATATTTATTTAAGCCTTTGATTAGGAAGCAACCTTTCAAGTAGATTTGCTATTTCAGTTAGTAGTTTTTAACAGGAGCAGAATGTATTACTTCATGAAGAGCATTTGATTACGTCCATGCAAAAAAACAAAAACTACTTTACTTTCAAAACGTTATCTTTTTTATAACATTTCATTGAACTTTACTTGATTTCAAGATGTTTTTCCCTCATCTTCGTTGTAAGTGGCCTATAATTTAAGGTATTTTCAACCTCTAACAACATTGTAGCAAGCTCATCGAATGTAGGCCCAGGTTCTCCAAGAGTCTTCTTTAGGCATCTGTTAACTTACAATTCGTTCGAAGAAACGCCAACACCAGGGTAATCTCTCAAGTTAAACTTCCATTCTATGCATACTTTATTTCAATAAGTCGAATTATCACTAATATTATGGAGTACAGTCACTCCTACCTGTAAAAGAACAGCTGGGCATGTCAACCTTTCAACGGTCGATCTCACCGAACACAACATCTAGAGTACCTGAAATATCATTCAATTGTCTTGCATAAGATTTCACGTGGTAACTTTTCCAAGTATGAAAACTGAATAACTCAGAAATGAAAAATGAATATATTGTTTATAGCTGTGAAAATGCCTATACCAAGTGTCGTTTAGTTGAGCCAGTTTTGAATTCTATAAATGCATGCGTGCATCAGGATAAAACAAAACAAACATCAATGTAAAGAATTGAACAATAATGAACTCCCATCCCACTTTATTGCGTTTCTTTAAGTTTCATGAATTTTACATTTTATTCTGATGGACAGATGAATTTCTGGATTCCCAAACTGGCTTATTGGTCAGATCCTCGAACTGGCTTATTGGTCGGATCCCCGAACTGGCTTATTGGTCGGATCCCCAAACTGGCTTATTGGTCGGATCCACAAAATGGCTTACTGGCTGGATCCCTGAACTGGCTTATTGGTTGGATTCCTGAACGGGTTTATTGGTTGGATCCCTGAACTGGCTTATTGGTTGGATCTCCAAACTGGTTCATTGGTTGGATTCCTGAACTGGTTTATTGGTTGGATCCCTGAACTGGCTTATTGGTTGGATCTCCAAACTGGTTCATTGGTTGGATCTCTGAACTGGCTTATTGGTTGGATCCCCGGACTGGCTTATTGGTCGGATCCCCGAACTGGCTTATTGGTCGGATCCCCAAACTGGCTTATTGGTCGGATCCACAAAATGGCTTATTGGTCGGATCCAACCAATATGGCTTATAGGTGGGATCCCCGAACTGGCTTATTGGTTAGATCCCTCAACTGGCTTAGTGGTTGGATCCCCAAACTGGCTTATTGGTCAGATCCCCTAATAAAATGGAGGATGCGACTAAAAGGGAGCCATTACTCAAGTGCGTTGACGTTCATATCAAAGGTTTGAGACACTAAAGCCTGACAGATCAAAATAAAACCCAACAGGAAATTAAAAAAAAAGCACCATTAGGATATACATTGTGGACTGCACTGCCTGCCTTACCAATGATAGCCACGACATCTGCCAGCATGTGTCCTTTAGAAATATGTTCCATTCCAGCCTTTGAACACAGAATTAAACATGAGTGCAGGTAGCAAAAGTTATTTGCCCTAATTTGCCTAATTTTTTAATGGTAAATCAAAAGAACAGAATGCGCTAAGACATCACTTTTAGTGCAACTTTTTGTGGCGATAACAGTTAACAAAGCTAAACTCATTGTGATACATACCAAGTGAGCAAAGCCTGGGGCCTTAATCTTGCATCTGTAAGGTTTGTTGGTGCCATCTGCCACCAAGTACACACCAAACTCACCCTACAAAAATCAAAACACACTCTCATTAAGTACTCACATGTACATAGGTTTTGCTTCAATGGCAGCGGTGACTAGAGTACCTTAGGAACCTCAACTGCAGAGTACCTTAGCAGATCTCAGTTGTAGTGTTGACTAGAGTAACTTAGGAACCTTGATAGCAGTGTTGACTAGAGTACCTTAGGAATCTCAATTACAGAGTACCTTCGCAGCCCTTAACTGCAGTGTTGACTTGAGTAACTTAGGAACCTTGATAGCAGTGTTGACTAGAGTACCTTAGGAACCTCAATTACAGAGTACCTTCGCAGCCCTTAATTGCAGTGTATACTAGATTAACTTAGGAACCTTGATAGCAGTGTTGACTAGAGTACCTTAGGAACCTCAATTGCAGAGTACCTTAGCAGCCTTAATTGCAGTGTTGCCTAGAGTACCTAAAGAGCCCTCAAAGGAAGTGTTGACTGGAATACCTAAAAAGCCCTTAAAGGAAGTGTTGACTAAAGTACCTTAGGTGCCTCAATTGCAGAGTACCTTGGCAGCCCTTAATTGTAGTGTTGACTAGAGTAACTTAGGAACCTTGATAGCAGTGGTGACTAGAGTACCTTAGGGGCCTCAATTGCAGCGGTGACTAAAGTACCTTAGGAACCTCAATTGCAGAGTACCTTAACAGCCCTTAATTGCAGTGTTAACTATAGTACCTAAAGAGCCCTCAAAGGTAGTGTTGACTGGAGCACCTTAGGAACCACAACGGCAGTGGTGACTAGATTACCTTAGGAACCTCAACGGCAGTGGTGACTAGAGTACCTAAGGAACCTCAACGGCAGTGGTGACTAGATTACCTTTGGAACCTCAACGGCAGTGAAGACTAGATTACCTTAGGAACCTCAAAGGCAGTGGTGACTAGAGTACTATAAAAACCTTAATAGCAGTGTTGACTAGAGCACTTTAGGAACCTTAATAGCAGTGCTGACTAGATTACCTTGGGAGCCTCAATGGCTGTGTATGTTGCTCCTGGAGGAACTTGATATCCTTCTGTGTACAGCTTGAAATGATGAATTAATGATTCCATGGATTCCTGTTAAGGAAACTCGTTTTGTTAATCCTATTTTTAAAAGAGTCGGTTTATTTTTCATGTTTTCTGAACCAGTACCAACTTATTGAAAAACTCCTTAACTTTAGACACTGGACATTGGTGAATAAAAAATTAAGCTTGAAGCCAAGAGCATCCAAGAGCTTCAACATTCTTTCATTTAATTGCCACCATACAAATAGGAACTCTGAACTGAAAACTTCATTTTCATCACTTAGTTCAAATAAATTATTTCATGCCCTTTTTTTCCAAGAACCACAAAACTATTGAATAAGCGACCTTGAACTGTAAAACTTTCAAGATGTAACATTTGAAAGACCTTATTTATTAGCCACTACAAAGATATTCTATCCTGCTATCAGCTGCAATGACTACCAATCCCATAAGTTTGAATGTTTCCAATATGCTTCATTTTTTCTAACATTTTAAGTTGTTTTTTCTTTTATATATCTCTTTTATCTATAGGGCAGACTCTGGAATGGAACAGTATGACCTGAGGCCTATTTTGGTGTCTGTTGCAAAAAAATCAAAAACAATAATTGTCATTGTATTACATATGCAAAATAACACATTTTGTAATGTGAAAATGGGAATATGTCAAACAAAAAACAAACGCCTAGTTATCAAAGACAAAAAAGCAAATTTCCCAATCTGATTACTTGAAAAGCATGAATCATGGTTGGGCGAATACACTATCATGACATTTTTTGTGTTTAAGTTTGAAAATATTAAATATGTACTATCAGAGTGAATCTACTGCTGCTTACTCTGCTGTTACTCTTATCAAAACTTACTTTCATTTCACTTCGTTTAGGGGGAGATATCTTGGCATCATCCACTTTAATAGGCCCTGGAGGCATTCTGTTTATACACTACATTAAAACAAAATAAATCAAATGTTTGTTAATCCTATCTCTGTCTATTACTAATAATTTAAAAATATTTCAAACCACAGTTCGACAGGTCTCTTTTCAGTGGCCACGTATTAAGATGCCACCATCCCCCAAGTGACCGCTTTCAAAAGTTCCAATTTTTTTGCATCAGTAAGCTACTTAGGGACTGGTCATTATTTATCGCTAGGGGGGGGGGGGGTGACCTACCCTTCTACTTAAACATAACTTTCGCTGACCCACCCCAACCCTAACTGCCTCAATAGTTATGTTTTACTTCTTATTCACATAGAAAGATTATGATGATGGTGATGTTATTGATGTTGACACAGACAATCA
>JAOBAT010121110.1:0-13438 GCA_026413305.1 Hydrozoanthus tunicans
TCGTATAGGAAATTTAATAAGCTTTCAGAAAATGTATACTTTAGTGGGACTTTGATAAAAACTTAGCGCGCTATACGTGAAAAGGTGAAGGTGCCAAAAAGGTGCGTCTGATACCTTAAATTGGATTTTCTCTGTTATTATAATTAGTAGAGACCTCAAGCACCAGATGTCCATGTTTCCACGGAGGCCAACAGGAAATCAAATATCAGTAGTTGATGTGTACTTGCTCATGTCATGCGGCTGTGGTGATTGTCACTGAGGTGAAAACATCTTGCCTGCCTCAATGACGATCACCATGACTGCATGATGTGTGCAAGTACGCATCAACTATCGATTTAGATGCGGACGGCTTGTGCTTAACATCTCTAGTATTAGATTACTCATCAAGTTTTTAACAGACAAGTGGCCTCAATCAGGGTTTTATAGCACCTGTTTATAATATAATACTGTTGGCAGCTTAGATAGACTAAGTCTGCTTTTGCACTACTCATATTTACCCTCAACCTCAGTTGGTATTGCACAGGCTAAACATCCAGAATCACCCAAATTTTTTAAGTGCTGCAGGTTCTAAAGTTTAAATTCTTACAAAACACATCAATTTCATCATTTACTGTGCTTCTATTCTATTTTGGTTGGAGAGCAAAAAATTTACAGGGATAGAGAAGTTATTATTGTATTATCACAGAGACATGGGCATTGTTATTCTCCATTTACAATTTTTTCTGAGCAATACAATCATGTAGCTGTGCTTGTTTTTATGTTTGCTCTCATTACAGTACTTAAATAATTTGGTAGACGATTCAAAATAACTGATCCAGATCATGATAAAGATTTTAAAAGTCTCTAAACTCAAACTTTCAAATGATTTTACATATTATAATTCATTTTATGTATATTTTATATATAACAATTACCACTAGTTATGGGTCTAGAGAATTGAGCTCCAGCCTTCTGAATGGCAAATGGATTTTTACTGTCACATAATGTTATAGTAACCGATAAGTAATGGGTTGATAAAAGCCCATAATGCACCAGTTATGTAAGTTCTTTCACTAAATTATTATTTTTTTTTTTCATTTTCATTTCACTTCACTTCACTTTATTTTATTGTTACAAGACTAGTTATAAATTACATAATATTTTGTAGACTCCATCTGCAAATAGCATAACTGTGCTAGTCTAGGCAGATGCCTGATGGCGTAATAGAAAACAAATAAAATTATTAAATTAAATCATGTAAGTACATAAAATAAATGAAGAAATAGAAATACACTTGTACTGTTAATTGAATACTTCTTGGTGGGTATTTAAATTACAAAAATAATCTATATTATACACAAGCAATGCATTTTGCTTACCTTGTAGCAGAGAAGGCTGCCTCTGTGTCGATATAGATAACATTTCCATCCAATCCCCCATGTTTGACTGATAAAGTTACAAGGATGCTCAGCATGATACAAAACTGTGTCTTGCCACAACCAGCTGGTCCGGTCAGCTGAGCAGGATAACACCAAATAAAAACTTTAAACATAATACTAACTAGTAGTTTCCAGAGTGACATATATCTTAGTTTAAAAATACATATCAAATAAGATATTTGCAATTACATGCTGAAATTAAGGAATTTTTCATTTCATATTTTTGCCTGAACTTCACCTGACTTCGGTAGAAAGTCATACTGTAGTTGACCATTTGAAAATACATATTGATTAAAATATTTGCAATTATATGCTGAAGTTAATTCAAAGAATTTTTTATTTTATATTTTGGCCTGAACTTCACATGCCTTCTGCAGAATGCATGCAAAGAACTGATCTAGAATCACTGCTATTAGGACGATGTAAAAAGTCATATTGTAGTTGGCTATTACTCTGACAAAGGAAGGCAGTCTGAAAGGTCTGTACCTTTTACTTTTTCACAGTGTATAATTATTATTTAGATCAATAATTATAAGTATTTACCAATTGACTATTTCTATAAACACAGAAGCAGAATTTCAGTTATAGTTGTAACAAATGTTTTTAATTTCATTGATTTTCCATATTAAGTTTAGTTTCTTAAATCTATCATAATTGTCAGTAGCCACTGCTGGTAATGAAAAAATGAATTTAATAATTTAGTATATACTGTATGAACCAAAATAAACTCATAATAATTGGGGCTTAAACTAAACTTTAAGTACTTGAGCCAAATTGAGTTTAGTATTTGAGCCCAAACTGAACTTATCACTAAGGGGGACATTCTAAAACTGATTTTGCATCCCTTAGCCTCCATTGCAGGACATTAAGGGCAGCCCCCCTCCCTCCCCCCTTATTGCTCACTATCGTGAAAAGTTTTATAGTACTTATATACTTTAGGTACAACTATACTGGATATCATGCACACCACAATAACTTATTACTGAGCACTCTGTGTTCCTTAAAACCCTATGTGCATTATAATCAAGGTCATCTCGCACACTGACTTCGACTTTATTGACCTGAACCAACAGTCAGTCTCAATTAAACTTGATGATATAACAAATTATCAATAATTACATTGATTCAAGTATGAAACATATTGATTCAATTCTATCTCTAAATGGATTGCGTTTCCACTGTTTTATGGCATTTTTCCTTAAACCCCACTTGCACCCAGTGGAGCCCCCTCCCCTCTCTTAATGTCAAATTGACCTTAAGTTATTTGCAAATGAATTTTAGGACACGCCCTAAGGACTAAGGCTTTTTAAGGCAAGCAATTGTGACCAATGGTCACAATTCAACAATGTGAAGTTAACTCTACCATGGGTAACCCAAGCTGATTATGTGTGAAACTATAGTGGTTTTGATAGGGAATTGTAGGGCACACTACAGAGGACATATGGGGTGTTTTGAGAGCAATATTTATGTAAGAAACCGCCAAAAAAAATCAATAAAATTTGAAGCCATTTCCAACAAGAAATGATCACCTCACATCCTATACATTTTTTTTCAAAACAGTTTCAAATTTCATCACAACATTAAGGATATCGACAACTAAACACCAGGTAAGTTAAGTTGATTTTTATTGACAATTCCATACATATAGTGCACCCTACAAATCCCAATAGAAACCACTATACATGTATAATGAGCTTGAGTTACCCATGACTCTATCTGTGAGCATGAAATTACTATTAATAATGATTAATCTGTGAAAGTACAGTAAGGCTGTGCAGTACCTCTGTTATTGTGCCACAGGGTAAGCCACCATGGAGAACATTATCAAGCTCTGGCAGAGAGGTAGGAAAGAACCCAGGTTGGATCAATCGCCTCTGTTGAAGTTCAAATGCCTGATATTTTGAAGAAAATAAAAAGACATATAGCTTAGTAATCGGTGAGTGTTACACATCCAGTTGAATGAATAGATAAATAAATAAAACAAACTTATAACTGGACATTAATCCTGAAACTTAGCGATGTTTCACCAAGAACCACTAGGCTTCTTCATGCACGATCGTTGGTGTAGGCTGAGATGTTTTATTTTATTTATTTATCTATAATTATAGCTTAGTATTAAAATGATTCAAAAGATGCGAATCTTCATCAGTAACACTTTATAGTTTGTTCTAATATTCGCTGAGTACCAAAAACAAATGCCATGGCAAGAGATATGTGTGAAAAAAATTAGATGTGGACATACTAGTTGGTGCTCAATGGGTTGATGTCGTGTATATTAAAATAACTTTGACCATATAAACATTAATAATTTTACTTTCTAGGATAATCAACAGTCTCTGTCAGGCCTTGATATTGTGAACAGAAAGAATTAAAACTTACAGAAACGGGTCTTGGTGCAACTGCTTTACTGGTAACCTTGATGATTTCCTGTATTTCTTCGTAATTCTTGCCTGTCATTCTTAACAGTTCCAAGCCATTTAGGGAGAGCAAATCCTAACCAGAGACATGACTCTTAATTCGCATTCAAAGTTCGCGCCAGTCATACTTGCATTCAAAACATGAAGATTGAACAGCTTAATCCAGTACTATTGCTCTCACCTTACACGTAGTGATACGGTTCTTTGCTAATTTCTGGATCAACTCCGGCCGAATTCCTTTCAACCGACAAAGTTTTCGAGATGTCATTTTTTTTACCATCTATAGTATTGCCAGGACTTCGTGTAATACACTCCAACCTCCGTTCTAGGCCCAGGCCCAGCGGAGCGACAATGGTAAACAACGCGCAAGGTCTTCGCGACAAAAACTTTGACTTGAAGTTTTCATGGTTCAGCGTCTGTGAGAAAGTATTTCAAGTTGTTTTGGTGAAAGTACTATGGATATTTTACTTTTAAGAAGTTCATGCACCATACATAAACCTTCTGTGGTAATCCACGGTTGAACAGAACTTGATCAGTGTTTTATCCTCTTAGCCTTGCTCGGCTGTCCAAAAGTCGGTTTCAAAAATTTCTTGTCGAGCTCTTTGCTGTACAGTATCTACGGATGTTTGAAGTTTGTGAAAGTTTACAAAATCTCTGTCGTCGAGTGATCCTCCGCGCAGTCGGAAGTAAAAAGTTACTTGATGATCTACCGCTTCCTAAAAAGTTTATTTCATGGATAAGGAGATATGAAGAACCAACCATCTTTGACAACACCTGGGCTTCCAACGAGGCAGTCTTTTCTGCAGACATGGAAACAGTTACTTTTACTGGTTCGTAGTCAAACAAAGGCTCTGACAGTAGCATTTAACTACGTTGTTTTGTTTTGTGTGGCATTATACCGCAACACCCTGAATTGCAACTGTTAGGGTCAAGTAAAAGCATCAGTCACAACATACTTTGCATCACCCAAATTGTGCACGTTGTTTTGCATTGCATTTCTTCGCATTGTATTAAGCCATGACATTGCATGCAACGTTGCGCACTAGGGGAGAATAGCACCTTTGAAATTGTTGCACGCAACGTTGCGCGAAGTAGAAACCGTTCCTACTCCTGCAACATTGCATGCAACGGTTTCACCGTGTGGCTATACGAAGGGTTTCAGTTACAGGCATGCAATGTTTTTGGTAGTCAAGTACACGTTGGTACAGGTTCACGCCCATCGGAATGAAATTGAAATTCGGGGGGAAAGAAGGTTCAGGCCCGTGTGGGAATGAAATTAAAATTTGGGGGGAAAGGGGGTGGGGCCGGGGATGGGAGAAGCACAGTAATTGCTCAAAAATTTTAATATTCTTCTAACATAGAAATTGTGAGTTTGACAAGAAGATTATATGGGGGTTGCTGCACCTACTTCCCCATCTCCGACGGACCTGCTGTTATATTATGCTCATTAGTAATGTGTGAGAAGTTTAAGCTGAGAGTTGGTTATATAGCAATACAAAAAGTGATGGAGATAGATTGGTTAGAAAAAGACAAAAAAGGTCAAAAGTGGAAATATAGAGTTCCCAAAGTGTTTTAAATAAGTTGCATTTCTTTAGTTTTGGAAACAATCAATACTCAGTACTTCCATTAATCATTGGTTTATTTCCTTTTTGGTGCAACATGTTTCATATAAAATTTCCAAATGACCCACTTTAGGGATGGAATTACAGACTGTTCTAAATATCTAACAATTTGTAATGAGGGTTACTGCTTTATTTCTGCAGGGGTTGGCTACAGTACAACACTAATTCATACCCCATATGGGCGTGGTTATACATGTGGCCGGCACGAATGGCTGTTTTATTTCCATAAATGTAGGGGTCAAGCAGCCGTATGTGTTGTTCCAAAGGAATTCAAGAAAGACAAAAAATATAAACAAATTCCAGCCAATAGTGAATGTATGGGATGGGCATTCAATCAGGTTGGCCTGTTTACATATGAAAAGCCATTATGGAAAGCATTAAACAATAATTATGGAAGAGGCTTCAACTCAAGGGATGTAGTTAGCATTCAGCTTGACATGGACAAAGGAAGCATTGGATTTACCAGGAATGGTGAAAAATTCGGGATAGCTTGTAGTGAAGGTTTGAAAGGTCGAGAAGTCTTTCCAGGCATTTGCTTGTGTTCCAGGAGGGAAAAAGCTTCCTATTTGACAAGCAGAACATACATCTAAATTAAGTACAACAGCTAAATATGAAATCTTTGGGAAACTGAATTAGTTATCAATGACTAGATGCAACTTTAAAAATAAAACTTTTTTGTTGCTTAAGGATTAATGTGCCACCATTTTGAAGACTTAATGTTACATACAAAATAAGGTTTTATTGTTCGAACACAGCTCTGCGTACATACACACACAAACAAATCAAGTGTAGGGAAGTGGTGCTGAATTTATTGAAATTTTCTGTGTTGCTTTGTATAATTTGTAAATCTCATGTTTTCAAGCTGAGGTTTTACCCAGGGAAAGTACTTGTAAATAAACAAGAGGTACAGTCAGCTGGAGGCCCTAAAAGGTGTGCAAGGGTCCCATTTTCAACCTTTAAAGTCCATTGAGCACCCCTACTCACTTTTTATGGGAGTTCCTCCCCGGGGGATTATTAGAGCCTTAACCCTGTCTCACCAGCCTTTTAGAGTCTGACTGCCCAATCCCCAACTTTACATATTTAAACCCAATTTGGTACAGTAATAGATTATAATCACAAGACCATTTCATTAATCTACTTTGATTCAGATGTGACGTCATGTTGTCATCATTAGCTCAAAATTTTTGCATTGATCCATTGATTTTTTAGGTTGAAATTCATTCTTTAAACTGTGTAAATCTGCTTCTTATAAACCGATGTGCCGTATTTTACATCTTCAAATTAGTTACACAAAATGTTAAAAATGTCACTAAAGGAAACTCGTTCAGATAAGTTAAACTATTAGTATTTTTACCAATTGAAAAAGTCTAGGTAAGAGCAGGTTAGCTAATATTTTAACAAATAACACAACAACTATGAGTTTTTTTGCAGCCATGTTTCGGCAAATAATCTATTGCCTTCATCAGTGCAAAGACACTCGTTGTACAGCTTGTTGTTGCACTGATGAAGGCAAAGGATTATTTGTCAAAATATGTCTGCAAAAAAAAAAACTCAGTTGTGTTCTTTGTTAAAATATTAGTCATGTTGTGTCAGAAAAATATATTTGCGCACTACCTGATGTCACAAAACTTAGATTTTAAAATATTAAGGTTCGCAAAACATGTGTTTGTGACCATCAATTTTTATTTGTAATTCAGAATGGATGAAAATTTAGAAAAAGGTGAAAGAACAAAATTATTGATTAGATGAAAGTGCCCTACCAACATCCATACCCATGGAAAGGCAAAATGCCATAGCCCAAAACAATTCTTAAAAATATATCCTTTGATAAGAAACAGGAAAAGTCAAAAACTTTCAGCAAAGAAAAGCTATGTAAATTTTTAGTCAAGGAGGGAGGGGAAAAAAGCGAAATAGCAATAATTATCAAGGAACATCAAACTTAAATGAAACTAGAAATCCAAGAGGTGTGTTAAACCTTAGGCTACTGGTGTAAATTGAATGTGTTGGCTGTAAAGGCAGATGACTAGCATTTACTTGCCATCAGGGAAACATGAATCACTTCAGGGAAACTGATGCTTGAACACATTTTAGAAAGGTATTACAAGGCTAGCTAAAATCAAGCATTACCCAAAACACAAATGATCATCACTAACTAATGTTCTTACTAAATTTATGCTCTAAGAGGAAATTTTGAAACTTCTTAGAATATCATAATTGCTCATATATCAGCCGAGATTTTAAGACATGAAGATTGGAAAAAAAAACTGACCTTAACTTAAACACAGGCAAAACATAAAATGACAAACTATCTTTCAATCTTAAGAATCTGATAAGGATATTTAACTTCCACTTCTGCCATTTGAAGCCATTTTTTAACATCTAACTTTTTAGCAATAATTATTATAACAACTTTACTCTTTATGCAAACAAAACGAATTAAAGTAACTTGCATACATAAGAAATAAGAAAACAGAAACTGATCAAACAGCAGCCACTAAAAGTAGGAGTTCCAGTTGGCTAAATATAGCATTTACAACTTTGATTTTCGAGGTATTGTGCTGAAAGGAATGATACTTTACATTTAAACACAGCTAAGCTAATTACAGCCTTAGTATGTTTTATTCATAGGCTATAGTGTTACTGTTCAATCCTTATTGCAAAAACAATATTCTTCAGTCTTTATATAAATAAGCTACTGTAACTCCGGCTTCTTGGTTTTTTAATGTAAACATTCACACTGAGTTAAAATCTGTTTGAGTATGAGCTGCAGATGACATGATTAGCTGACCTCAATGGCCCAGTTTCATCATACAGCTGCTCAGCACAAACTGTTTTACCATCCATAGACAAGCCCCAGGATAGGTTGGGCCTCTATGTCTATTAAATTAGAATTATTTGACTGACTAAAAATTAATTTTTCAAAGTAGCACAAAACTGCCCCCCAAAGTATCCCAAAACTTTACATGTTATCCAGTGGGATTATACCTTCAGAAACCTAGCAGTTGAGCAATTATTCCACTTGATCATTTTCAAGAAACATATTAAAAATCAAGTTAAAGCACATCAAACAAAATGTTTGTGATCCCACTTGTACTTCAGTAAACCTTTTCTGCCTTAAAAATATGGAAAAAACCTTCACCTTAAAGGCTAGAAAGAATGATTGATAACTGAGAAGTCCTTAAAATTGTTTTCACACCAGTTGGTGATAATAGTAGATTCTCCTATGTCCATACATCCTCCAAATATCTTCGATGCTCCCTCAGTACCATCATCTCCTTCCTTGATTCTTCCAAGGAGATTTGCTTGCAGTTCTGCACAATCTCCAAAAAGGTGTCGAAGACTCCCTTTGCCATGTTCTTCGCATCTCCACACACGTAGACAACAGCATCATGCTCAAACAACAAACTAGCAATCTCTTCTTGGTGGAGTCTCAAGTTATCCTGTACATAACGCGGAGATGGGACTGATGCTTCATTCACATTCAGTTCTGGAGAATCACGTGAGAATGACACGGAAAGTTTTGTGAGGGTCCCAGTTTCTAAGAAAAATTCCAGCTCCTGTTGATATATGTAGTCTTTCTGTCTGTGCCTGCAGCCATAGAAAAGCCAAGTCAAACCAAATGTTGCTTCTTGCTCAATTCTTGACTGATGATATTTGTGCTGTAGGAAACCAACAAAAGGTGCAACTCCAGTTCCAGGGCCAATCATAATAATTGGAATGCTGTTGTCTTTTGGAAGCTTGAAGTAGAGATTCTTTCTAAGAAAGACAGGTATCTTTGGAAGTTCTTCAAGGCTAAGACTGGACAAGCCATTAACCAATAGTTCAGTTGGCTTTGTATTCTGTCGCATAGTCTTGGTCAACTTGTCAAACCAACCAGTACATACTCCTTTGCGCTCTTCCCTTATGTTCGTCAGGGCTTCGAATTTTAGAATGTTAAACACAATATGAAAACTGGTTGAGCTCTCAAGGGGTGAACTTGCAACCGAGTAAGGCCTGGGCACTAGAGGAGGAACAAGCTCTAGCAATCTTTCAAAAGGAGGGTTACACGATGGAAATATACTTAGCAAGTCTATCAGGGAAACTGCAGGTTCACGAATAAACCTGCTATAATCTTCACTTCCTTGCTTGCTGCAAAGTTCCTGAAGCCTTCGTTTCTCCCCTGGGTGACTAGCATATTCACTTAGCATTCTTAAAAAAGACTTCTTTGGAACAGCTCTTATCTCTAAGCAGGTCAAAAATGTACTTGTAATGGTGCTTGGCTGTGAAACATTGTTTGGAACCCTAGCAGTTTTCTTGGTGGTGGACTCAAGAATGTCAATTGTGAACGGGACACTGGCCTTCTGATCAAGGCCAAGCCTCTTTATTAGAAAATTGACCTCCTGCTCATCATTTGGGCATACAACACCGAACGAATCTCCTGGTTCAAACTGAACTTCAGAACTTGTTAGTTCAAGTTCAACATCAAGAGCAGTCTTTACGGCATCTGCTTGCGTCACTTGCTTTGCACTTTTCACTGTTGCCATAATGACACTACTCACTGCACCAGGAAAGGTCTGTTTCTGGTCAACTAAACCAAAGTCCTTGGGGGATTCTTGATCTGGATGAAACTTGATGACAAGATATGGGGGCGGTAACTGAGGTATTGATAATGGACCAGTGGACAGTGGTGGCACTGAGAATCTCAGAGAAGGTTGTTCAGATCTAACTGGCCCGAAAGTCACAAGATTATCTGAATCAGAATTGTTGTTGTCACTTGGTGGGGCCTCTTCTACTCTAATAGAAGAACCATTTTCTTTCGTCTCAATCACGTTTATCTTAGCATCGCTTACCAAAATAGCACTGTCATTATTCACATGTGCTCCATCAGCAGTAACTTCTTCTTTGCACTGCATTCCTTCGAACGAGTTTTGGTCTCCACTGCAACAAAACGGCTTCTCAGTAATGTGTCCATTAGCTGTCTCTTGTTTCGCCTCTAAACCTATATGCTTTTTAATCGCGGGCCAAAGACCTTCAATCCATGGCTCTACTACAACTTCAAGGCCAACCCCGTCATCGGCATGTCCTGTAGCATAAAACCTCTTAGCTCCAAGCTCGTGTAACCGCTTGTCTAACATTTTCCCATTGTGACAAAAGTTGGTATAGTTCGAATCCCCTAAAGCCAAAAGAGCATAGTTACACTTCTCAAGGTGTGTCGACGGTAGAGTTCTTTTCTTCAAGCGCCTAAAAAATTTTGTCATTGTTTCTGGGGGATCGCCTTCACCTGTAGTTGAGACTACAAACACAACTAATGATTCTTTCGGAAGATCAAACTTTTTCTCCGTTAAGCTGAGACAGAACAGCTTCGATACAAGACCATGTGTTTCCGACGATTCGTGGATCTCTTCAGCAATGGCTTTTGCCTGGCCTGTTTCTGAGCCATACAAAATGGTGAATTTGTTATTCGTCGGCATATTAGCAGTCGGTGTTAAAAATAATGTTCTTATTCTCAAAATAAACCCAAATTTCGCGACAAATCTACAAAACATCCACGTCCACTGACCAAGTGAGTTATGTCACCGGTGGAAGCTTATTTTTCACACAAGTTGATTGGAGGAAGGTTTGCGTGGATAGAACTTCAACATGATTATCACGTGACTTTGTGGTTCAAACAGGAAGGAAACATGGCGATTCAGTGTCTGCTGTGACAGAATAGAAGATATTTTTCATGCAATTACATCACGGAAGACCGCTCCTTCGGTCGAAAAGCCATGGCAAGAAATTCACTTACGCCAGACAAGCTGCAAAATCTGTTTAACAAAGCCCCAACTGTCAACATCGCGGTAAGTCGACCAATGTCTCCTGCAGTTGTCACTCAATATTTATCAGCCATAAAAGCTTAATTAGGTTGTTATGAGCTGCAGCAAGCTAGTTCGTTTAGTATCTCCATCATATTTTTATCACGAGGACATCTTTTACTTATTGCTGAGCCCATAAATAGCTTTAACGTCCAAATTAAACATGGATTTAGTAACGATTCTAATAGTGTCAAGAGATCGAATGTCCTTTTTATTCGGAGTACCCAAGTGTCACAACATCAAAATGTTCAGTTCATCGCAGTCAGTGGTACAATAAATACGACAAATTTGTGTAGGTCGTATCGGCTTTAGAAGTGTTCTTTACTGAAAAGGATGTTTTTAAATATTTAATTCGAAAATCGAAGGCATATATTAAAGTACAAAACTTTGTCTCAATATCCATTATCTAGAACGATCGAACCGGAAGGAGAAAAATAGTCACGGACTAATAGTTAGCTGAATAAGTATATTTCAGCTTTCGAATCCTAAGGCAAACAATTTGCTAGGGCCAATCTAGAAATGTAAAGTACAATTCTTCTTGTTTCAGTTTTCACCATTAGTTTCATTTTTGTTTAATGTACTTTTGGATTGATGTTACCCTCCTCTTTCTCTGCAAATTTCAAAAATTAGTTCTGCTGCTGGCCACATTTAGTCGTTTATTCATGGTTCGTCCGGGTCCTCAAAAAGTCCTTAATTTTCATTTTCCAAAATTTGAGGCCTCAAAAGTCCTTAGATTTTACAAAAATCAGTCATGGTCCTTAAAAATTCCTTAAATTTTTGCTTTTTCACTGAAGTTGGCATTTTGTTTGAATCAATCATCATCATGTGATGCTACGAGAAGCATGTATCATACAGTTTGTTGAGTTTGAATGAAGACTACATTATTATGTTGTCATCAAAAGTGCACAGTAAAAGTTCTGCCTACATAATGCCAAATCAAACCTTTGCAGTTCTATAGACTTTTGTGTCAGATCTGTGAATAACAACAACTAAAACGTGCCTATAACTATATAACTGTGTCAAGGAAAATCAATATTGCAAAAAGTTGTGTTTTAGGTCAGTTCTGGTGGTTGATGTCCCATGGCTTAGGTCCTCAAAAACCAATAATCTTACTTTAAATTTTGCTTTGAGAAAAGCAGACGAACCCTGTTTATAACTTTGAAAACTAGCCTTATTAGAAAATCAAATTAGTACAATTTACACAATTATGTATATATTTCAAAATCAGTTTTAATTTTTACCATGCCACACACTTCAATTTTTTGCTGTTCAACCAGTAAGTCTGAAAGATATATTTGAGGGAACATTATGTTTGTTCATGTTTTCTCATCAAATAAACTATATGAGCAAGCATATATAGTTGAGTGATGAACTTGAGTTAAAATAGTTCTGTCAACTTGTTAAATTATCTTTTTCTTGTGTCAGTATGATTAACAATTGGCATATATTTAGGTTCCTGATGAGTTGTGTTGGTAATGGTATATTCTTCCAATTTCAGTAGAACCCATGCTTTTCATTGAACAAGTCTGGGAGAATAATGGTGGTTATTCATGTTTAGTAGTTTCCTATGTTTGGTCCATTCTTATTTTCTCATATTGTATATATGTTGTGTACATAGTTAAGGAGAAGTCAGACTTTGATATTTAACCGGCACTAAAGGGTTTTTAAAAGGTAATGGAAAAGCACATCAATGGTGGTGTACCCCCTGCCACCCAGTGAACTATGTAACTACCAAAAATGTACCAAAAATTTAGCTCAAGTTATACATGAGAGAAATGTAACACCCACCAGATTATCAGAAAATGCCTAAATTGGTTAAAACAAAAGGAGTCACAGAGCAGAAGGAACCTAGACCATATATGATGACAACCTCGCTCCTTAACAAAGGCATGCACTTTGTGGCAAAAGCTAAGATGAGGACAAAGTTCTCTCTAGGCTTTTGAACTTTCAAATCACACAAAACGACCAAGTAACAAGGAATGACCTTTGACTCAGGTGAACTTATGATAAGCATTGCAATCGTTTTTATTTCCTGTTTGATAATTGATGAAAACAATTGAAAGAAAACTATTTTTTGAAAGAGTGTCAATTTTGGCTCCAATATTCGGATTTAACTAATAAACCTGTCTAGAAGAAAACTGGTTTTA
>JAOBAT010121121.1:0-12732 GCA_026413305.1 Hydrozoanthus tunicans
ATCTTGGTAAATTCGCATATAATTTTTGTCTCTATAGAGTGAAGCATTCACATAGTATGTGTTTGTCTGAGACCCCGCTTCGGCGCTTATAGTTTTTATAGAATACGATGGTCACGCTATTGCAACTCGGGAGAAATTATCGTATTTTTCAACAAACTCAGAGTATATAATACACTTTTTATTTAATATGTAATAAATGATTACACAATACTAACTTTGTGCAGAGAGTTAGGTGATGAATGAAACGTGTCCGAGAGAGTACGCGCGCCCGCTGAGACGAGTGGCGAGCGATCGTTGGTTCCCGCCATTGTGTTTTGTAATCTGGAATTTTCCGATCTACTATAAATGTTCTTCTTTGTTCTTTGTTAAATGCTGAGTAAACGTTAGTATGAAGATAGATAAATAATTTTTGAATGTAACACAAGCTTCATGAGGGGAAATGTACGTGTAAAGATAATGTCACTCGCTGCAGCCATTGCGTGCCGACTTGTTTGCAAGACAGCTCAGTCTCATAACTATTCATTGCAAACCTGTCAGCTGGGATCGACTTCATTTAGCTTATATAATAGTTTTTGAAATCAAGATGGATACTCTAGATATACACTCCACGACTTCAGTATTGATGTCAATTTAACAGCCGACAGGAAGGAGCCCCGAGGATACAAACTTTTGACACTTGCGCACAAAGTTGAAAACAGCACGGAAAAGAAACGCCTTAAGTAAAAGTTGTAATCATTACCTCATCCAACTTTAAGACGATGGTATCTGCTAACTTTTATCTTATATCTATTATATGTTATTTGAAAGTCTTTTTCCTCTAAGTGGATTGGAAGTTCTTTCAGTTGTCGCAGTTGACGCGTCACTCGATTCTTACGACTCGATGGGGCGCGCAAACGGATCAGCAAAAGTTCTCATCAATGTCAAAGTGGTCCCTCGCCATTTTAACGCAGTGCTGAATATCTAAATCTAATAAATGCATAATTTATCATTGAAGTTGAGACTTTCAACTCAGTTTTGTTTGTTTCTTTGTCTTTTTGATCTATCTTTCTATTAAACCTAAGGTGTTTGGTCCAGTCCTGTGAGCAATTGTACTCTATCTAAATTTACTTAACAAGAAAAGCTAAGACACCTATTTTTGACACCTAGTATTTAACTTCGTGATACTTACAACGAACTTATTAGCATCCTTGTGTATTTCAAAGCCAAGAAACTATCACTTCGAAAATGCTTTACATCAAGCTCTACGCATTCTAATCTTAAATGGTTTAAAACATGTTTGAAACATGGTAATGTAAGATCTTGTGTTGTTTTTTTCGCAAAGCTAAACATAGCATTACTTCTGTTATCTATAACACCAATATTACTTTATTCAGTTCTAGTTGTTCTTATGTATCCACAAAACGCTTTTTATTAATGACTAATATTCGATCTATTTTGCTACTAATTATTATCGGTATCAATTAGATCTCGTGTTAACTAACCAAGTGAAACAAGGCAAAATAATAAAGTAATATTTGAAAGGGAAAAAAAATTGCGTAAATAAGATTGCTTCCGAATTGGTGTGTGTTTGTGCCGTTACATAACACTCTTTTAGTTTGAACAATACTTTTTCCTTTCTGCTCAAAACAGTTGGCTTTCGGCAGCTTTAATTTGTGCATTAGTTCCTCTCTTGCATTGACAGCAAAAAATTACACCAAAGTGACAATTTGTTGAAGGCGTATGAGCATTTCAAAACTACTTATGCTATATTATTAATACTTATTTTTTTTAGCCAACCACTATTTTTTGGCGATTTCTACTATTGTGCAAATTGCTCTTGAGTTAATTACGCTAGAAGTGTTTATTGGTCACAAAAGCACCCATCTGAGCCATCTCGAGTTTATTTCTGTTCACTTATGGTATAACCATTTCAACAACATGAGCAGTGTGTTCTTTCTCGCGTAATGGAAACACAGAAAGCCCAACAGGTGGGCGGCGGCAAAGAGGCGTCACCAACTAGCGACAACAGCTTGTCAGTTCAAAAAGCTGCTCACAAATGACATTATAAAAGATTGTCCCAAGTTTCTATCGAGAGGATAGCTTCTTAACCATCAGTGTGAAGTATCGTTGAAACACATTCAGAATCAAAAGTAAGTCAGTTTTTCTTTGTCTTAAGTGATAGTTGTGCTTTTCTAAGAAAATAAAAATTTGGAAGAAGATTTTCCAAGAAAATTTTGACGCAGGCACGTAGGGAGGACTTTTTTTATGAAATTTAAAAGAACTTGAATATATTTGTTTGACTAATAGCTGCCCCCAAACTCATTTTGTTTAAGTTTAATATATATATAAACTAATTTATTATCTTTTTATATTTTTTAAACTTGACAACAAATTTAGTTGGTTTGCAAGAAATCGTTCCTCAAAAATACTCGTTTCCAAACTTAGTGTTTTCACTACTTTGCTTACCATATCTAGCTCTAAGCACTACTATAGACATCTTTAAAACAGGTTTTCTACATATTCCGTTTACGATTAAATAAGATACTTCGATCCACACTGATGTATATCGATACTCAGTCAAAGACGTAACATGCATTCATTGCAATATATATTTTCAAAAACTGTTTTCAAAGGAGGCTAGGATCTACGTTTTCACTTGGTTTTGTATAATTACGGACATGTAATGTATCTAACAGAGTAACACTTAGACAGTCCAGTCTTTTGTTCATTTGGTGTTATGAAACAGGTGTGTAATGGAAGGTAATGGCTTTAATGCTCATTTCAACCTTAGCTTAATGGAGCTCGTTATGTTTTGAAGTATTTGATAAATCTTAACAAATACAAACTGTTTTGTTCTCTTTCAGAAGATGAAGTTCAGTGCAGTTTCCGTTGCTATTCTTGTCGCCGTGTTAACTGCTGTTTTACAGAGCAATGTGTTTGTCGAGTCCAAGCCGACACTGAACGAAGACGACAATTCGCAGCGCGCTTGCATCCTCGGGTGCTACGAAAAATACGATGCCAAGTGTAAATAGTATATTTGATAAGAATCTGTTCGAGAGCATTGCAAACTTGTTTAAGCAGTTGTCCTTAATGGCTTGGTTTTTTAAGTGTAAACAAAAACAAGCCACACTCGGATGTCACAAAAGATACGGAACCGAATGCCATCTGTTTACGAAAAAAGAATGCAAAAGAGAACAAAACATTTGCTTAAAAAATGCTGACTGGGTTTAGGTGTAACTGACAAAGAATAGAGAAGCTCTACTTTTTTTGAAGAGCATCGAAGTCCTCGTAGAATGAAAGATAGAATACCCAATAAATAAATGCTTAAAAACTGTTAATCATGTTCCGTGTAGTTACCTAAACAAACTCATTGTGAAAGACAATGTTATGGCAGCAAATTTTTTTTATTTTTTAAAACAAAAATTGCAGCTTGGGTTTAACGTCAATACTAAATTTCCAACCCCAATATTACGTTTCTAGCGTTCCGATTGGTTCACCTAATATCGATTACCAGCTCATATACCCAATTGACCATATATGGAAACTGACTGTGAAGTGTTGCAAAGCTAAAAAATAATTTTTGAAAATTTTTAGCTGACATTTTCAAAGATCGATAGGTTTGGAAAACTCAAGAAATTTAGTAAAGCAAATTATTCCATTCGCGCTTGTTGAGTATGAGTGAGATGGTTTGTAACCAACTCGACGCTGCGAGTCCTTTGGCCTAGCTACTTGCCATCTCATATCCAACGCGTTTTCTTGGAAATAGTTGATACCTTATTATAGGAAATTAACAATGCACGTTGACGACGCGACGAAAATTAACGTTTCACTTAATTAACGCGAATTTTACAAAAATTGGGTTTACATGTGTTAAATTAACGCGAATTCTTACGACAAGTTTTATTTACTTCGATTTCTTCAAACTTGCAATTTACATCTCTGCACTTACAAATCTCGACATACATATGTCCCATGGAAAAAAGGGAAGCGTTTACAGTTGTTAACTTTCAGGGTTGCTCAAATGGATCTAGTGGGGAAACTCTGCCTTGTATTCTGGATTATTCTAATTGCCAAGCGAAGATATCTTGTCCGATGGTGACTCTGAGGAGCCTATAGAGAAGTCATGAGATTTTGATTTTTCTATAATGAAAAAAAGATGTTTTAAATTGACAATGCTTTTAATAAACGTGCATAAAATTTACATCAGTATTTATTAAGATACATTTAATTAACGCGATTTGTCCAAAATCGCGTTAATAATATAAAGTGCATTGTTGATTTCCTATAATAAGGTAAATGTTGCGCTCTTTAATTGTTTACAGAATAAATTCAGGTGGATGCTTGAAATTGCAGGTTCTAGTTGTAACCAATTAAACTTAAAAATCTACAAACTTTAAGTTGAAACAATCATTTCTTTTAGGCGGTGTTAATGTAATGCATAAGGGAATTTCACTCGAGTATGATTTTTGTTCCAGCTTCACATAAATGACAGCCGATTTCATTTGGGTGTCAAGGCGGGTTTGTATTGCCTCCCTCCCCTATAATATTGACCTCCCGGTTCAAATCCACTAGCAGACAAAGACCTTTTTAAATATGTGGATTTTGATCTCCCCAAAAGCTTGGACTTCCCGGTCCGTATGGACTCCTTTCAGTAGAATTGGACCCCTCCCCCGATACTTGCTTTCAGAACCTTCCGGTCTAATTCTGCTAGCTGATATGCACTCCGCTCCGCGGATTTTGACCCTTTCCCCCTTAAACTTTGGCCTCCTGGTCCGAATCTGCTTGTGTCTATAGACCCATCTCGGCAAATACACGTCCCTTCCGATCCGATTCCTTACAAATAAGGACCGCACAAGATGATCGAACCGCAGAAGTGGATCCTCTTCTATGTTCCTTATACCTCCAAGTATAATTTGGAGCCTTCACGGCGGATTTTGTTTCCTTTTAAACATGAAACCTTGACCTCCTAAGGCTGATTCCGCTAGTTGATATGACCGAATCTTCTCCTCGAACTTTGTTCCCTCTTAAACTTGAAACTTGCCGGAACCTCCAAGTATAGTTCCGCTAGTGGATATGGACACTTCATGGCGGATTTCGTTTCCTTTTTAACTGTTTATGGAGTCTTCTCTGCGCATTTGGATCCCTCCCAAATGTGGGACTATCGGTTTCAATGCGCTCGCGGTATGGACCCTTTTCTTTGGATTTGGTCCCTCCCCCAAACACCGACTACCTGGAGCACCTGCAAGCGGAAACAGACCCCTCTCTGCGGATTTGGATCCTTCCCATAAAACTTGGACCTCCCGGTCAAACAAATAACTTCATGGGCGGGTCATTTGTACGATTTTTGTTCTCAATTACGAACTCTTCTTAATTAGTGAATACAATTCGAACGCCCTCACTAATCATGGAGTAATCTCTACCGACTGCATGGTGCCGCTATTCAATACGTCAACATTATTTGCTCTAACATCGCTAAAGTTACTGGAAATATTAGGTTGAAAACTTTTGAACACTTTGCAAACGGAAATATAGCTTTCTTTCACATCTCAAGAGCAAAGGAAAACTTGTAAAAGCACGCTAAAAGCGCGTGTGTTAGTTGACAGGACAAAACCTGTTAAACTGGTTTAACAGGTTTTGTCCCTGTCAACTCACACACGCGCTTTTCGCGCGCTTTTACAAGTTTGAATAAAAACCCGGGTTGATTTTTTAAGCGCTCGTTAACTAACCAATGTTGAGTCATCAAGGGTACTCGTCTTTAAGCAACTTTAACTAACCATCGCTTAGCAGAATTAGCAAACCTCTTAAGCAAACAGCTGGTTAAATTTCAACAGCTATCGGGCAAGTGGGGGGCAGGAATGCGACTATTTGAAAATAGATGTTTAAAACTAGAAAAAAAGAATTCACATGAAACCTTTCTGCTGAATTAGTTTCCATTATTTGTGTAGTATTCAATCCCATGCCAACTTGTCTAAAATAAAACTTGCTGTCATTCCATTTTCTTCTGTAATTAAGTTATTCTTAACAACGCCGGTATATATAACTTGGTTAACAAAGCAACAGCTTTTATTAGGTATTTTGGCTTTCACTTTACAAAGACTTCGAATAAAGCTCTTATAAGAAAAGTCATCTCGCTACGTTGTACTGACGAGTCATAACAAGGACGAAACACTTGTCTGCCACATCAAGTTCTGGATGGCTTGTCAGCTCTTCTGATGGTATCGTTTCATTGACAATGTTTAATATCTAGCTGTATTCAGCTTTTCGCTTTTCATTATTTTGCCTTAAGAAAAGGGTAAAGCCTGGCTTATCTTTGTTTACACCAAAAACCCAAGCCATTAAGGGCAATTACTTAAACAAGTATGCAATCCTTTGGAACAGACTCTTCCCAAAAACTTTTTACATTCGGCATCGTACTTTTCGTAACACCCGAGAATACAAGAATACTGCGAGTTGTCGTCTTCGTTCAGTGTCGGCTTGGACTCGACAAACACAACAGCAGTCAACACGGCGACAAGAATAGCAACGGAAACTGCACTGAACTTCATCTTCTGAAGAAAGAGAACGAAACAATTTATATTTGTTAAGATTTATCAAACACTTAATAAAATAACGAGCGTCACTGATCAATGTTAAAATGAGCTTCAACCCATTAACCGTCAAATGAACAGCTGTTTCATGACATCGAATGAACAGGAAAAGAGCCCCCGCTTCGACATAACTTCAGGCAAATATCTAATTCTAAACTCTTTAAGATACATGTCCATTATCCAAAACAGCAAGTAAAAAGATAGACCTCTTTGGCGGAGGGCTCGAAAATATACATTTATAGGAATGTTACGTCTTTGATTGAGTGTCAAAATTCATAGTTTAACGTACCAGTGCTGATTAAGATTATATGTGACTGTAAATTTATAGAAATACGGAAATCGTAGAAAAACATTTTTAAAGACGTCCATAAGTGCTTTATACAGTTAGATATAACTAGGCAGTGACTACGAGTATTTTTGAGAGAACAATTTCTTGCAAAACCATTTATAGATTTATAATCGAGTATAAAACCAAGTAAAAATTAATTTTGTTATACGGCATGTTAGACTCAAACAAAATAAATTTATAGTCAACGTTAAACAAATGTAAAAATTGGTAAAAATATATTATACTTTTCAAGCTTTTTTTTTAGAAAAGCACAACTCTAAAGACATTAAGAAAAAACTTGCTTTTGATCCTGAATGTGTTTCCACGATACTTCACGCTAATGGTTAAGAAGTTGTCCTCTCGATAGAAACTTGGGACCATCTTTTATAGTGTGCAGCTTTTTGAACACGCTGTTATCGCTGTTGATGACGCCTCTTTGCCGCCGCCCACCTGTTGGGCTTTCTGCTTTTTCATTACTTGACGAAGAACACTTCTGTTGTTGCCGACTGTTCGTACAGTCAATTAACAAAAGCGGTCTGATTGTAATTGAACAATAATATATCCGAGATGGTTCAGATGGTACTTTTATGACCGGTAAATACTTCTCACGTAAAATCGCGAAAAACAAAGTTGCACATTAACAGAATCGAAAAGAGCAGTTGCAAAAACACTTAAGGAAAATATGGAGAAAAACATGAGATATAATATTTCTGAACTGGCTTTAATATGAAATTACCCAGCAGAAGGTTCAAACAGTTTTGAGATGCTAATCATAGTTTAATTTGCGCTGTAAATGCATGCACGAAATTAATGCCCGCCGTCTTGTCAATGAAAAAAGAAATAAAAAGAATGCCAATTGCAAGTATTGGAGTATCTATGTACAGTGTAGTATAAAGATACATCAGAAAGCGTACGTTCGTAGTTTTATTTTCTGGCCTCATTTGTTCATTAATATGTACTGTAACAGTAGGTCTACTTTCCTCTAGCCAATTACGCAGTCGTCAAATGTCTACGAGGCGAACAAGTTCTATGCACTTATAGAGCGGCATGTAATACTTCTGTCTGATCTTTTGATGGATTTTATCCCATAAGGGCAAACTTCGCATCGTTCGGCTTGATTTAACTTTTCTAGGAATCCCGAATTATCAGAGGAAATAAAAAAGAACACATGCTTCGTTTTTTTATAAGAACAACGAGGCTCAGCAAATGACCAAAATTCAAGAACAATTAAAAACAATCCGAGGCTCGCGCTTGACAGCTAGTTCTTTTTTTAAAATCGTTTCTATACTGACATAGCATTATAGAATGAATAACAAATGGTTCGCGGTTTAAAGTCACTGGAAATGACTTGGTGAATCGACGTTAATCCGCGGGGATGAATCGAATTGCTCTAACTCGTTTTCCAATATACGCATTGATGTACATGCATGCCATACCTTAAGTTTAGTTTTTCTTCGATTTAAACCACACATAGAAATAAGAACAGCCTTGGCAAAATATTAAATAGGCGCGTACACCTCATAAATAACCTTTTTTCAGTATAAGAACGCCAGGCTAAAAATCGACCAAAATATTTAAGAACATGCTAAGAACACAAACAAGGATGATGAATGGCCGAGAATTATATTTTGTTACATTATGGCACAAAATCATAGATTCATTTATTTGGTTTCTGTATATCTTCTAAGTAATTATATTTTTCTCAAGTCGCAACGTCTTAGCTATTCAGAAATTAATAGACTATTAATGAGTACACGTTTTTATGCCAGAGAATTTTCCGAGCATCTTCATCATAATCTTGTATAAGACATTACGCACATTTTTATTAAGAACGTTCAAGGTTAAAGTCATAAAGGTAAATGTGTAAAGATTCAGCTTCGACGTTCTTAAATGAAAAATATTTTATATTGCCTAATAGTAAAGTCGTTTTAACATGATATTGTTTTTAGCTTATACACTGTTTACGATTAATGACAGAGAACATTTCTAACTGAGAACCCACATAAAAAATCTTGTAACACACACGTACGCATCAATTTTAGGAACAATCGCATCAAAGTTAGCATATAAATTACTGCTTTGAGGTCGTTGTATTTTGCCTTTGTTCAATTTGATTAACCAACGCCAGACCTATTTGATACCGAAAATGTCACAACTCTTGTATGAGTAGCAAGGAAAAAAAAGAGGAAATCGTTGGTGGATACACATGAATTTAAAATGTGAAATTGGTATTTAAAGTTGTTTCTTAAATTTTTGGCTATTCGAGTCTCAAATTGTTCTTAAACAGCTTTTTCTTTAATGTGTGGTTTACACCGAACAAAAATTAAGCCGAACCGGTGTTGCAATAAATGAATTTATTGGAAAACGAATTGTATAAGGAGCTAACTTCGGGGCAAGAAACATGTATGTATACGAACAGCGTATAAATTGAAGCCATGACTGATTAAAATAAGAAAAACTGCGAACCTGCATTTTTTAAAAATTATACTGTATTGTTATTTTAAGCTGAGTAAAGTTTAAAAAAATGCAGCTATCTAGATCTAACCGTTCAGCTTGTTCTTTATTTTTTTTCTTAATTTCTAGCCAGTTCTGAGCCTCGTTCTAGTTGAGTTGTTCAAATTATGAAAAAGATAGCGTGTAATGTCATCATATTCATGGAGTGGTTTGGCTTTGCCTGAAAACAGCGCGAGAATTAACCATCTGTTGAAACATTTTTCGTAACTCTTGAAAATAGAACACTTAGCTCAACTCCGCCCAGCATTTTTCGAAATAATGATAATTTTCCGCTTTTAGAGTGCACAACGGACGTTGTATGTTTCCTAATCAACAAGCCCGACTTAATGAGTCAGCTCTAATTGTGCAGATCAAGCCCTGTATTGGCTTATACACGTCCGTTGATTGGCAATTCTTACGGAGTTAATTACTTTGAGAAGACAAAAACAAGTCTTCACTTGTGTGTGCTCACGCTTTTTTGTTTATCAAGTTAGTTTAATGAGAGCACAAAGGCTAATCTAGTTGAAAGTCTCAGCTCCAATGATGAATTATGCAGTTAGTAGATTTAAATGTTCATTACTGTGGTGAAACTGTGTGATCAGTTTGACATTGAGGACGTTTTTCACTGAGCTGTCAGTTGACTACTTTGAGTTCTGAGAATCGAGTCTTCAGTTGTGACAACAGAAAGCGCTACCCACCCACAAAAACGTGCGGGACCTTAAATTAAAACTATAACATAAAACTGGATAAAAACTGGCACATATCGTTTTCAAGTTGAATTAGAGTTACACGCCTTTTTCACAAGAACCAGTACATTTGGCTGAGGCTCTTTGTTCTTAATTTTTTGGCGATTTGAGCCTCAAATTGTTCTTAAAATGTTCTTATTTCTATGTATTTTTAAATCGAAGGAAAACTAATCCAAAAGTGTTGCATTGTTTATGACTGAATTGAAAACGAATTTGGTCAATTTATCCCTGCGAATTTATCGTGGATTCGCCGACATTTTCCCCGAGACGATTTCCAGCCGATTACAAACTGCGAAGCATTTCTTGTTTATTCTTTAATGTTCAGTTACAGATCGAAGTTCAGTAAAGTTTTCAAAAAAAAAAAAAAAGAAATAGCTATCGAGCCCGAGTCTCAGCTTCTTCTTAAATTGTTCTTAAATTTTGGCCAATGTGAGCCTCGTTGTTCTTATAAAGTTGTTCTTATAGAAAAAATAAAGCGTGTAACTGATTGGCACTTCGATTTAAAAAACCGATTGTTAAGCGTGCTGTTTTCAAGTTTGTGTACAAGCGTCAAAAGTTTGAATTCTCGGGGCTCCTTCCTGTCGGCTTTTGAAATGATGATAATAGGTCGCGAATTAAATCAAAAAACCGCCTGGGTATCAAAAGCTTTTGTAAAAGCTAATTGAATTAGGTCGATCCTCGGCCAAACTGGCAGCTTTACCACGAAATTTATGAAGTTCAGTTTGCAACGACTATCAACGTGTTCAAACGAGTTAAATCAGCTTCCAATGTCAAATTTTGTTAAAGTTTTTTTTTATCAACACATTGCACAGACCTGTCAACGACCCGAGAGGAACTATACCACAACGTTAAACAAATGTGACAAATGCGTGGGCGAAACCGCCAGGGAGGGCAGGGAGGGAACTGCATCCCCTCCCCCCCAAAATAACTCAG
The DNA here is from genome assembly GCA_026413305.1 of Hydrozoanthus tunicans. Classification (NCBI taxonomy): domain Eukaryota; kingdom Metazoa; phylum Cnidaria; class Anthozoa; order Zoantharia; family Hydrozoanthidae; genus Hydrozoanthus; species Hydrozoanthus tunicans. The sequence goes on from JAOBAT010121121.1 coordinate 11,067, forward strand.
GTTGTTTGATCCTGTACCTCCTGCCAAAATATGTAAATTGTTGTACATCCCTTTTTTGTAAGCATTGGAAAACAAAGAACCTTGAGTCTTGAACCGTCATTTTAGCAAGAACGCTGGATTGTTTTGCTCCGAATTGGCCCACAGTTTTATTCTGGTTTGTGAAAAAAAGGACCTGTTTCCAATAATCTCTCTCAGGGGTGGAAGCGCTCACGGCTAAAAAAATGTGAAGGAATCAAAAATCACATCATCTCGCAGGCTGTGAATCATGAATCATGAAGAAAATCTATAAATGAATCATGAATCATGAAGAAACTCTATAAATGAGTCATGAATCATTCGTCGAAAAATATCTGGGAATCACAAATTATCATACTGAAAAGATTCCGCTTCCACCCCCGAAATAATCGCTTCAAACTAGTTGTATTCTGCATTTCTTAATTTTCGTTAAGAGCAGAAAAAGTTTGAACGGCATTTTGTGGGGAACACTATCTTTGTTATAAACCTGACTGGTCGTGTTCTGTTGAGACCAACCATTTCAACCTAGATCGGTTTTGGTTGGAATTTCCAGTAGAAAACATTTCCAACCTTTTTCGGTTGAAACGTTTTCAATCCTTTCAACCAGGGTCAGAGTATTTTGAAATGGTTGATCAACCAAATCAATCAAAAACGGTTTTTTCCAATAGAACACGTAAATAACTCAACCTATTCCAAAAACGTTTGGTCCCACAAGTAAACAAACTTAAAAACTGATGCAATGTTCCCCATGATGCAACAGGGAAGAGGTCAATGCTTGATGGTAAGTAACCGGAAATAGGGCCAAGTTTGAGCATGCGCACAAAGTACCACACTTTCTCTAATACGAGAAGCTGATATAGAATAACGATGGCGAAGCTCGAGTCATTCTATCAATTGTCTCGATAAAAAATTAAGAGCAGGTATTCTAATTATTTTGGTTGAAAACAATTTGTAATAAACAAAGTTTCAATTTTTTTCAACCAGTTTATAATGTTGATACAAACTGCTGTTTTCGCATGTAGATGTGCTCGTCAATCTGTCGAGTGAAATGTTATGTGTTAGAATGTAGCGTCAAATTTGTTCAGCCGATAGAAACCTAGAGCAAGTATTTTAATCGTTTAGTTGAATTCTCCGAAGAACAAACAACAAAACTAAAGTTTTAGTTAATTTCTTCAAACAATTTTGACTAATGTAAACAGCTTTCGCATGCAGATGCACTCACCAAGTTATTGTTGGTCTCGGATTTTTCAGTCTCGGATTTTTCCAGTCTCCGATTTTCAGTCTTGGATTTTAGTTAGTCTCGGATTTTTTTAACTTGAATAACTTCTGTCAAAAAGCTTCAAACACACTCATATTTTACCTGCTAGCTTCTTTTGACCCATAGACCCCATCGCAAACGTAATGAAGAGCATAGCCAAAATTTGCTGCAAACGCAGGGGGATGGGGTGACAAAGCACTAATTCTCGGGTTTTAAACAGCAAAAAGTAGAATAACTTCTCTCAAAAAGCTTCAATCGAGCTCATATTACATCTGCAAGCTTCTTTTGACCCACAGACCCCATCGCAAACATAATGGAGTGCATAACTATATTTCGCTGTAAACGCAGGGGGGTGGGGTGACAAAGAACTAATTCTCGGGTTTTAAACAGCAA
>JAOBAT010121132.1:0-13434 GCA_026413305.1 Hydrozoanthus tunicans
TTGAATGTCAGTTGGGTAAGGGTATCTTACAGCAAAAATATGATGAGAATTGGCCGACCCCCATCTTGCGAGATTTTACAATATTGCATGGTTTTCTCTGACAATCACTCTTAACGTTTAAAATTTTCATGTGATGACGTCATAAGTGGTTCCGACAAAGTTGCATTTTTCTAAAATCTGCTGCCTATTCGTAAAATTTGGGTAGGTTTGAGCTAGACTTGGCCTGATGATCCATTTGCCTCGGATACATCAATACTCCATCTTTAGCTAAAATACTTCCAAGTGTTACGAATTGGCAGCAGATTTTAGAAAAATGCAACTTTGTCGGAACCACTTATGGCGTCATCACATGAAAATTTTAAACGTTAATATCTAAAGAACAAGGAAAGATTTTAGCAAAATTTTTTTTCACTGCTGTTCCTTATTTAGCAAGGTCTATCCATTGAAGTAATAAAATTTTTCACTTCATATGGCTTTAAAGGAAATGCTATAAAGTAACGCTTTATGCTGCAATGATATCGAAATTGGCAAAATGGAACAAGTTTAAGTAAGTTGATTTGGTAAGCAGTTGCAGTTAAACGTCAGTGGTCAAGAATCTGAAGAATAAACGGTCGAGTTTTCAAACTTATTATATCCTCTTTCTTAAATCGCTGGTGCTTTAATTTCTACAATTTGAATAGTGATGAATATATTAACGGCACCTAAGTATTAATTTGACTAAACACGTTCTTTAGAGTCTGTAATCGTAACTAGCTGTTAAATCAATTTATAATGCAGAATTATTAAAACAATAAACTAGAATACAGAATCAAAAAGCGCGCAAGTGTGGTACTAATTGATTTGTCATGGCTCAAGAAAAAGGTCCAATAGATAATGGCCAGTGTCGTATCATTCAATTTTGGTCAAAACCTTTACTTGTGATTTTCAAACCATGGTGCACTGCGCGCGCTTAGCCTGTTAGAACGTGAAACCACTCGTATGGTCTCGCCGGTCAAATCACGTTCCGTGCGTGTATTTGGACGACAAGTGGTATAAAACAAAAGTGCCTGTCTTGAAAAACCAAGGTAACCGACTGGTTCCATAAAAAATTCAAGTAGGACTAAGTACTTAAACATGTACACATTAAAAATCAACAGCTAGAATACCAGTGTGTTGTGTTATGTGTTGTTCTCGCAAATTTTATTCTCACCACATACATTGCCACAAACGCCTCCATTTTTTTCGTCATCATAACATCTGAAACAGACCTGAAATATAGCTTAAAATCTCTGTTTTATCAAACCCTCGCTTTGGAGCTCAATTAACTTTCGAATAATTCCTTCTTTTCTTTATACAGCTGATGAGCTAGTTATAAACTAGTATATACCACTATTACGTATATTATCTTTTATCTCGGGTCGTTTCAAAAGACATACAAGTTTTAAAAACATATTTTTTTAATCAGATACCAATATTTTCAGGTTTATGCACAACGTTCCGTGCTATTCAGGTGAAACATGGTGCACTGTGTGTAAGATAAGATGCAGAGCAATTTAGCATTCTACGACATAAGCTTGATTTCGGGTTGGGCCAAATGCTATACTTTGCCCGCGAGTTCTGTGGGTTTCAAGGCGAGTTTTCTCTTTCGTTTGCCTAAATAAGTCCTTGCTAAGAGCTGGATGCGTGCTTTGTATAATGAAGTAAAAAACCGACGTTATTCGCATTGAAATTCAACGTGATTTCGTAAAAGAAAATAGTTTTAAAACCAGTTGTATTCATAAATGGTAAAAGTTTTAGGAGTAAAGTGCGGAAATTATACCGCCACCGCAATCATTTAATGCTGTCAGTGTATTCTATAAATCAGTAAATGTCCATTTTTGTGTTTCCTGGCAGAATTTGTCAGTCTTAAAGGATCACCAAACATATGCTCTCTATAAGAGTGTTTTGTCTCATAAAAATAATCCTACGCAAAAAAGCTCATCCTACGTCAATTCTGTTACGATTGTTTACTTTTGTTCAAGTTCAAATAGTGTAATCTTTCAATTTGAGATAATTTATGCACGAATCAATTATGCACCTATTTCAATCGTAGCAGATCGTTCGAATAAGGTTGGTAAAAAACTCATTTTAAAATGGCTGTCACTTTTTCTCGCGGCTTGGGTTTTTCGCCGGTGCTTTGGAGCTTTTACACAGCAGGTACCATATTCTTGTGTTATTCTCTGGCCGTTCAGAAAGGCCATTTATACCCGTACGTACCGAGTGTTAGTCACACTGGAGCGTCAAGTCCTGAACGGAACATCTTCGCCTTGCTGTTCGAGTTTGGTGCCTTCTGGGCCACGTTTAACTTGTGTGTACGCTACCTACAGTTTGATTCGCTACTTGAGGAAAAACACAGCTGTGCTAGAATTCTCAACAACATCGCTTTTGGTTTCGGTTTACTGAGCGTCGTTGGGCTCGTGTTCATCGCAAACTGGCCAACTCCGAACGTAAGCTGTGTTTTAAAATTCTTCTATATGTTTACTCAAGAGGGAAAGGTTTTGTTTCAGTAGAGATATTCGTCTCATTTCGTATCTTCTATTTTTAACAGTCAGTGTATCGTTTGTTAAGAACTAGGACAAGCTATTTGTAATAAACAGCGAAAAGGCCTTCTAATCCCAAACTAAATTTGAGATTTATTATTTCTGTTTGCTTCAGTTGACATTTAAAAACATGTCAACCAGCTTTAACTAGGTTTATCGTTCGTGCCTATCCTAGCTTTACTTAGCTGTTCGGTCATCAAAGCTGTTGTGCTTTTTTCAATCGGCTGGAAAAAATTTTTATCAGAAACACTTCTTTGGCACTAAGTGAGAAATTAATGGAAAGGAACTCACAGAAGCGCTACCGGTTTGTGTAAATACTGTATAAGTGCAGTGGTGAAATATATCTTTCTACATGCGTGTTTGAGTTTAAAATAAAAAAGTTTGCGATCTGTGAATCATGGAAAGGTGCGTGGAAAAGTTTATTTTGACGGCGGCCGTCATTTTTCACAAATAATCTAGCCATCAACTTGTACATTGATTTAATCAAAAAAAACATTTCAATTCAAATTCTTCACCACACGGTAGGCTACAAAATGAAACAAAACTTTCGACTGGTTCCTTGTAATTAGTTCCACCTCACGAACGAACTGTCGCCTCCAAAACCTAAAAATTATATGCAAAAAGTTAGTTTTATTTCTTACTTCTGAAATTAAGTCGCGAAAGCAATTCCGAAGTGTTGACTTAAAGTGAAAATTCCCAAATCAAAGTGTATTAGCGTTGGTCGCTTGCCTGTTTTATTTAAAGGAGATAAAATAAGTTATTAACATTACAAAGAACTTTATCGTATTTGTGAACAGCTGCTAGTTTTTTCAAGGTTCTTTCTCTTAAAGTATTTTATTTTTTTTGTTATACTGCTCCCACTCGCTGTTTTCGTAAAAACTCGACAAACACTGCAAAACTTACGTCTCAGAGTGACAAGTTGTTCATAAAAAACAAAACAAGAGCCGATTAATCCTAGTCTCGAAACTGTTCGAGTTTGCTCATTGGTCAAAAACCTTCGGCATTAATTTTGGTTTCATTATAACCTTTAGTTCATGTTGAAATTGGAATTTACCATGGACAGGTGCATTCCGAGTGTTTATTTTTAGAGTTACGAATTTCCTGCTAAAAATTACTAGGTGCTGAAATATCTGTTACGATGTAGCAAATTCTGTTCCGTTTCTTTTATTTTGAAGGCGTATAAGCGGTGTAATTATAGTTTGTTTCAACATTGGGGAAAAAAACAAAAGCGTTCGTGTCTGTAGTAATAAACTTTTTTTCATTGGCAATGAGGTGTGAAAGTTTTAGTTTTATTCACGAGATCAATTTATTTCTCAAAGCTGCATTGCCGAAACCAATTTATGTAGCTATGGCAACGTTCGTTCGAAGATGATTGAAAACCGTTTATATGCGAGGGAAAGGGAAAGATGTTAGTTAAATATCACTTATTCGCCCTATATTTATGCATGTATGAGTTGGTGGGTGGATGGAATATCGTTGACCCTATATGTTTAAAATGTTTTAAGAGGGGACAGAAAAGGAGGGAAATCACTATAGAGATTAAAACACAACACAACACTTTATTGGTTTCTCCCTTGCGGGGTTTCTTGATATCAATTGCAACATAGTTAGTTACTAATTATGGTTGCAAAAGCAATAATAATCAGATTAACATCTTAAAAGTTTTTATGCAATCGAGACACGAAGGAGGGGTTACTAGTTAACGTGGGGGAAGGAGTGGTGCAGAGGGCGAATGCATTTGGACGCTCATTTTAAGTACTGGCGTCTTGTGATATAAGAAAAACAACGGTTCATTAACATCTTTTTCTTCTTTTTCGGGCAAGAGATAAAATCGATTACACATTATTGATATGAACAACAACATTTCATCTGTTCGCTATCATTTCTGTCAATACTTTTATTTATTTTTTCCCTAAACGTTTAAAATAACTTCGAGACCCTCATGCTGCTACTAGCTGATCTCGCCACGATGAGCTTCGTAGTGGAAGCGGTCCACCTTTGGATTCAACTACTGAAGAAAACAAAAAATACACGGGTCCCTTCCAAAAACATAACAAACTGTTGCAAAGTATCACGATCATTGATTGCACGATAGGTTAAACGAAAAAATTATAAACTGAGAATCGAGTTCGACTACTAATTGTAGTCATTGTAAATCTTACCTCTTTTACTAAAACCTTTTTCAATCCCATCTAAGCGTTGTAGAAAATGGTTGAAAAACTCAGAGGTACGTTACCATTGTACAAAATAGGTCCGCGATGCGTACACGTCTTTAAAGCAACTTATTAACTTGAATGGCTGATCTTAAACTTTGGACAATTTGAATGAAAGGGAACTAGAGGGGAAAAAAAGGAAATGATTCCGCTATTTCTAACAAGCGAAACATAGCGTTTTTTCGTGTTGCACGGTACATCAGAGTAACAAAACTCTCCCTGCACTCGCCACGAACCGTTTTTTTATGAATTAAAACAGAAGTTCATTTGAAACAACACATACAATATGCATGAAAGTAAAAAGAAAGGCCAGACGTAAGCGCATAAATCGATTTTGCAAGTCAAGAAGGTCTAACTCCAAAACAAAAATTTGATTGCACGCAAATGCTTCATAATAGGTGTGTAAACACAACTGTTACAGCTGTACTGATTCTCGAAGCAAAATCTGCTCAATGCTAAATCGACTCATAGATTATCCTATTCTTGTTTCTTATCTAAAAGAGACTCAAATCACGACAAATTATAAAATACCCGTGCTAATACATTTGAAAGAACGTGCTCTGAAGCTTACAACATTTTAATAGCTAGATTCGATGCGACCGAGTCTGAGAGCTTCGTGCGTAAAAAATCACTGGCTTTACCAAATTTCAAGTGTTTCAAGATTTCAAAACAATAAGCCGTTAAAAGGCTCATCGACAATTTTACGGGTTTGTTGTTCTGCGTCTCATTCACCGTCATGGAAGAGTCGGCAACGGCATGAAATGTTTTCATAGCTTTGTGTTTTATGGGCAATCTAAAATTGAATCTAAAATTGGCCGTACTCGCCCCATAGCCTTTTGACAAACATCATTTTTTTCATGAGTCGAACTAAATTGAGCAATTAAAGAGCGTATGACACGAAATGAGAAAAGTACGCTATTAAAACCATTGGTTTTTTGAGAAACATACGATGAAAGTACGCTAAGATATGGCGTGTAGAATTTTGAATTTTCCCGCTAAAATTGTCTTCTCAAAAAGACCAACAATGTGACGTAACAGGTCACGCGCGTCTCGCCTCAGTCCATCTAATATGGTGCCTCGAAGTGAAGAGACAAGTCGATTTTAGAACATCCGTAACTGCTAGAGTTTTCGATAAGAAACTCTATTAGTTACAAATGTTTTAAAGTCGATTTTGGATGAGACACGACACACACGTGTTCTGTTACGTCATATTGTTGGTCTTTTGGAGGGGACACTTTTAGCGGGAAAAATTCAAAATTCAACACGTACCCCGTATCTTGGCATACTTTCATTGTATGTTTCTCAAACTTGGCAAACCAATGGTTTTAATAGCATACTTTTCACCTTTCGTGTCACATGCTCTTTAATTGCTCAATTTTGTTCGACTCATGAAAAAGTTGACGTTTGTCCCAAGCCTACCGGGCGAGCACGGCCAATTTTAGATTTAAACTGCCTCGGTTAATACATTCTTCTTGCTACCTGTCTGATATATAGTCCTTCGTCTGATTTGGGAGTGTGTGAGGGATAGGTAGATAGGTGGTTATATATTGACGTAAAAAGTGATTACCCAATGGGACCGTTGGGTAGAAAAAACAAAAGGAAAAAAGTGTTTGAAAAAAATAAAAAATGAAGCTAGGCTTATTAAACGCAAAGCGATCATTTATATCCCGTTGGGGTTCAGTGTGCCATAGTTAACCCTTGCATTTTAAGTCGTGTTGGTTATTTTTTCCAATGTGTTTCATTGAATAAGTTTAAGAGAATTCTTTTCATTTTCTTTTTTTTTAATTTGCTTGGTTTGACCATTTCTAGTTTTCTCATCTGGAGCCAGTTGTGTCTACAAGCCGTAGTCGTGGTCGAGTTGGTAGTCGCATTATAGTCGAAGTTGTTGTCATGGTCGTAGTTGTAACCGTAGAGTAAATTGCATTCAGCTAACTCCTTTTGCAATATGTTTACGAAAAACAGCACTGCTCTAGACCACGAGAATTTCAGAATCGAGAAATTTTGTTGTGTATGTTATTAGTATAGGCATGCAATCGCACGACTTTACAGTAGTGAGTTTTTCGAGAAGAATCGAGGTTGCATGAGCTTTTTGAAAAACACGTGGGTGCAAACCATTCCAAAAGTTGTTTGATTCCTTTTTTAAAATATAAATTTGACTATGACGTTTTTACCTGGTTGCTAGTGGGTAAAAATTATCAAATAAAGGCGCGCGCGTAATAGGACGCTTGCTAAAACAAATTAATTTCAAACAGTCTAATAGCTTCGCTTTTTCAACCCTAAAACATACTAGGCTCCTTATTTAACACATATTTTCCTTTAATACCCCTAGAAGATACCGGACAGGCTATTTTAACGTCTACGAATACGATGGTCATACCTAGGGAGTACACCCGGGGGAATCTAGCTAGCTGGGCCTACTGTCTTGGAAAGTTTTATTCTCAAACGAAAATTTCTTTTTGTTTACAGTATCCAGATAAACATCCTGCGATGGCAGCCATTCATGACACGGGGACTGTCATCCTCTTCGTGAGTGCCGGCATTTACTTTTGGTTTCAAACTGCGATGACTTACAAGCTATGGAAACTGCAACTGAACAGCACCGCTCTGTTCGCTGTTCGCGTCACCCTAGCTTGTCTCTACACTGTGGCGTTTTTCACCTTTGTGGCGCCAGAGAGAGTGGCCCTGAAGCAAAGAAGCCAGTCCACTGATGGAATCAAGCATTCCATCGGTCACTGGCAGCCGGGAGATCCTGGATACTTGCCACGGATTGTGGGCGACATAGCTGAGTGGACAACCGTATTTACACTCGGAGGGTATTTCATGTCCTTCTTCCCCGAGTTTCAAAGGGTCGCGATCAGTTTGACTTGTCACGAGAAGCAACAAGGGACTGGTGGCGAGTACAAGAACGGTAGTGCCCAGTACTCAACTTTGAAGGGAACTGACGAATCTGACAGAGAGGGAGCGAGAAACGAGTAATATATCGATATCCAAAGTTAAACTCATTCAAAATATGGGGAGGGGAATGAGTTGTCATAAAGATTTTATTTTATAGGGAGGAGTTAGTTAGAGAGTGAGTGAGTGATAGATGAATGATTGAATTGATTGAATGAGAGAGTGTGGCCGTGGTTGGATAGGTGAGCGAACAAATGAAGAAAAAGGCGTCACGTCGTAAAATAGAATAAATGATGAACTGGATGAATGAATAAATGTATGAATGAATGAATGAATGATTATATAAATCTTATTTACTTATTTATTTATTATTTGTTTAGTTGTTGTTTCATATTAATTTAGTACTTAGTTACCTCCTAGTATTAGCGTAACTGCTATTTTTAGGAGTAATAAACCAAGAACATATGAACGAACGAACGAACGAACGAATGAATGAATGAATGGATGGATGGATGGATGGATGGGTGGATGGATGGATGAATGAAAGATTGATTGATTGAATGAATGAAGGAATGAATGGATGGATGAATGGATGAATGAATGAATGAATGAAAGATTGAATGAATGAATGTGTAAATAAATGAGTGCGTGAATGGATGAATGAGTGAATGAATGAATGAGCAAACAGATAAAAAGGTGAATGAAAATTGTTCAATTGAAAATAACTATTTGATTATGATTTTAATAGCGATAGATGAATGTGATGAAAAGCGAATTAGGGGAATTTACTGAAAAACGTTTAGACCTCTTGAAAACTTATAATAATGGAAAAATCTTCCACTTTTTCTGAATAGATTCACAACCTTAGGAGGGCATATTAAACACGCATACGTAAATACAGAAACCAATGCCTTTTTAGCAAATGCTTTTGGTTTGCAAAGTTTCTGGTAATTTGTGCAAAGGTGCCAGGAAGGGTATTTTCAACTACATTAGGGAAAAGGTCAAAACAATGGTACTTCCTAGGAACCAAATTTAGGGGGTGGGGTATTATGTGCCACCACCCACCTCTTTTTTTCAAAAATGCTGAATTTCAGGAGCAAATATCATGTTCAATGAAATAGATATTGATTAAGTGAATGCACCAATGCCTTCTTTGAGGAGAAAATTGGGTTCCTTAAAAATAACATTGTTTTTACTTCCTCCTCTTTTTTACATTACATAATTTTGACAATTTTTTTTCAAAACTAACAATAGTCGGTGCTTTCATGAACGGGCAGTCCTGCCTAAATTAAGGATTATTTTCCATTAATAGCATTTAACCATTTTATTATGTATTTTTTTTTACTTGATAGCAATCATTTAATTTTCCGTTTTGGGCAACAGGCAACTGCTGGTCAGCGGTCTGTACCTAGCCTTCTGCATTTCCAGCCACCTCGTCAACTTCAACGCTGTCTTCAGGAATGAAAAGCTCAGCAGCCAGCGATGGCCAGTGGCTGGGAATGAATGCTAGGCCTTGGAACGAGGTTCTAAAACTCTAGCAAACTATGTTATCAGTTTTTAATTGTTTGGTGGACTTTCAACTTTTTTATACACATATGATGAATACATGTGATTCTTTATATTAAAGTCCCTATCAAGCTTAGTTTTTTCCTTTTTTAATAAAAAACTTTTGTCATCTGTTAACTCAAAACTCAAGTAACCAAAGAAAATTTCCACATCTAAGTATGCTTTTTAATAAAAAAAAGATTGGAATGTAAATTTTGACCGAGCAGGCCGGGGACTGGTAACCTGTGAATTAGCAGCAGTGAGTAATGTGGTTTTTGTTTAAAAAATTTTGTTTCTGTTTAAAAATGTCATAAAATTTTTGTTTCAGACGTTTTGAAGGGAATAATTCATTGGTTAAAGTTACAGCAATGTGGCTATAGTAGCCAGAATTGAACTTTTTAAGATAAAAAAGATTGTCTCTGCCTCCTGCTACATCATATGCCTTCTGTTAGGTCATCGTTGCACGCTTCAAGTCTAAAAATTGTAACAGGAACAGCCAGAAAAGGTTTTATTTTCGAAAATTACTATTATTAAAGGGTTCTACTTCTCATCTGCAACTTAAAAAAATAAGCTTGATAGGGACTTTAATGTTATTATGATTCTAGTCCAATGGTAGAGTTAAGGACTGAAAACAAAAATGTTTGAAATCAGAAACATTTGTTTTTTAGCAAGGAATTTTATGTAAAAGCAGCTGAGCTGGAGATGGGAAAGGGAAAAAATAAGTTCTGGGAATTCCAAATACGATGTAAATAAAATAAAATTCATTTCCGGAGGAAAATGCTTCAGAACCAGTTTCAATGCGTTTCACAGGGGGTGGAAATTAAGATATGACTCTAAGAGAGGGGGGGGGGGTTACAACTAAGATTTTGGGGGACGGTGAAAGACTTGGAAGAATATAAGAGGGAAGTTGTTGAGAACAAGCACAAAACCGCTCCCCTGATAGTGCGCAGATGATTTTCTAACAGCTATTTGTTTCAATACCATTTTTAAACTTCTCTATCTAAAAAATTTCCTTTATAAATACCAAGATTTGATTAAGATACCTCGTGAGACTATGGCGCCACGAGTAAAAAAGCGCAACAATTGTCAAGAGCCACTGGGAGGAAAAGAGAAAACAGTTGTGGAAAAATTGGATCTTTACTGGATGGATGAAAGAACAACCAATTAAACAGACCAACGTCTTTCTCTCATGTACCCAAAGACAGACTTATACAGATAAGCTTATTCTTTTCTCTCCATCCACAGATAGAATTTTTTTTCTCTTTTATCAAAAATAAACTTAGTTCCCCCTTTCTTTAGTCAAAAGTTTTATTTATAATAATGTTTAATAATGTTTAGCATTTATATAGCGCTCTTTTCTTTGTGGATATGATCAAAGGCGTTTAACAATGATTTACAGTTTCAACGCCATTACATTTGAAAAACCCAGTTAAAACTCAATTCAAGAAAGTTTTTTTCGGGAGGGAACCAAATCCGCAGAGGGGAAACTAAATCCGCTGTTACAGCGGGGATCGAATCCAGGGCCTCACCAACGTAACTGGGCGAAACACCCACACATGTTGATCACAGCTTTTAACAGCTCTTGTAATTGTTCGCCGATACCCTGAAGAGTTTTTATAAAATCTAATTTGGCATCCATTAAATAGGTCTTGCTGTAAAATGAAAAGTAGCACTCAAAAAAATAAAAAAAGGACAATTTGTTTTAGTTGTATGTCAACACGCATCTGGGTTGTTAAACAAAATAATATTTTTGAAACGTGTAACCACTGATAGAACTAAAGTGCATTATTCAATATTTCTATACAATAAATCATTATTTTATTAATTAATAACCCTAGGTTCCACAAAGTACCAAATTCCTGTATTACATCTAGTTATGCTAACTTAAAAGTTTCACTGTGGTTCACAGTTTTTAAGAAACATTAATTTGTAAATCTTAAGGTTTGTGTTACAGTTTTGCATTGCTTGTTGCTATGGTAACAGGTGACTCCGCACAATTATCAAAGGTGGAAGAAAGGGGAAGGTAATTGCTTCAGGCAGTACCAATGTATTTGGTTTCCTTTCCTGTCTTCTTGATAATCTCAAGAAGCTCATCGGCTGAGTACGAGGAAGTAACATAAACCTTCTGTTCCTCCATGTTTATTTCCACTTTTGAGACCTTATCTGAAAATAATTAAAACAGGCATATAACAACCATCAGCACAAAAATCCCCTTTTAGGCAACTATAACAAGTAATTATATTGCTAACATTAACAATAATAACAATAACCATGACTTAACATTTACAATGATAACTATAACATTTTAGTCCCTATCAAGCTTATTTTTTTAAGTTCCAGATGAAAAGTAGAACCCTTTAATAATAGTCATTCTCCAAAATAAAACCTTTTCTCGCCATTCCTGTTACATCTTGTTTTAGACTTGAAGCGTGCAATGATGATGTAGCAGAAGGCATGAAGCAGAAACAATCTTTTTTATTTCAAAAATTCAATTTTGGCTACAATAGTCACATTGTTGTAACTTTAATCAATGAATTATTCCCTTGAGAATGTTTGAAATAAAAATTCTATGACATTTTCTAACAGAAATAGATATTTTTAAACAAAAACCACATAACTCACTGCTGCTACGTCACAGGTTACCAGTCCCCGGCCTGCTCGGTCAAAATTTACATTCCGATCTTTTTGTGATTAAAAAGCATAGTTAGACGTGGAAATTTTCTTTGGTTATTTGAATTTTTAGTTCACAGATGACAACAGTTTTAATCCAAAAAGTAAAAAATAAGCTTGATAGGGACTTTAAGGTTGCAGTGTCAGACTACTTATCGTTCACTGCTATATTGTATAATTTGGGAGCGAAGACTGGTTCTGCAACCGTATGACGTCACATTTCAAAATGGTGGCGCCCTGGAAAATCAAACCATGGAAACGATCAAAAAAAATGCTTGGAGTTAACAATACAAACATAATTGTCAATACTGAGTTCCTGATATTGACAAGGACTCATAGTACAAAAGTTTTATTTCAGACCAAGAATTTTGTACAACCGAGGATCCCATTATAAGTCTTTCCGCCGTACAGCCCGAAGTTCTACAGGTGCTGACGTTTTGAGCGTTAGTCCTTCGTCGGAGCCAAAGGACCAACCCCTTAAAGGAAACCCCCACTGTATAACATTTTTAATCTCAAATAAAACTGTGTTAAAACTTTGTTTATATCAGCAGCTCAAACTTGATAATCCTGTACATTTCCACGCAAGTTTCGCCATGGACATGCGAGTTTGACGGGGGAAGTAAGATTGAATCTCCCGCTTTTCAAATCATGTGACATTAGAATTATCTAATGAGCTTAAAAGGTTTCGCAGCTTTAGCGCTTAAATGGCTATTTTGTCTTCGTAAATTCTCTGCGCAATTCATTTTGAAAACTAGTAACAAGTGGCTAGGTAGAAAGTATACGGGTCAAACAACTTTAATTTTAGACCTTTTGTACTAGTTTGAAGATTTCATTTCAGTAGCAGTTTAAGAAACGTACTAAAGAACAAATGACTAGAAATAAACACAAAAAAGTGAAGTTCTCTATGTGCAATCTCCACTGGCAACCTTGAAATTCAAGGATTCATTGTGTATGAACTTCTACTCTCAAAATCCACGATGGTTTTTCATGCATGTTATTGCTTACATTGTATGCTTCGGTCATCGGCTTTTTTTTTCTACGTTAATTGTTCTTTTCTCGATTACTTCACAACAAATTTTTACAAGAAAATTGGCTTTCACGAGCCTTTCCTTAGACTTATGCGAGGTTCGCATTCATGCCATCAAGAACGCAGGAGATCGAGGCATTTTGGCCTAGTCAGCCAGAAGAAAACTGCTTAACGTAAATTAGCTTCAAGCTGCCGGGAACCCGCGAGCAAGGACAAGATTATTAAGCGTTCTCCTTCTTCAAGCACAATAATTAGAAAAACAGTAGAACTAATTTGCTGTTTACGTTACAGTCTCTGAATTTGGTAAACAAAACACCGAGAGACGCACACACAATAATTAGAAAAACAATAGAACTAATTTGCTGTATAATTTACAATAATTAGAAAAACAATAGAACTAATTTGCTGTTTACGTCACAGTCTCTGAACTTGGTATACAACACACCGAGAGACACACACAATAATTAGAAAAACAATAGAACTAATTTGCTGTTTACGTCACAGTCTCTGAACTGGGTAAACAAAACAC
>JAOBAT010121143.1:2498-13431 GCA_026413305.1 Hydrozoanthus tunicans
TTACCCATCCAGAGACAAAAAAATTATAACCTTCCATCGATTTATACGTTTTCATTTGTTGGCCATTCGCCCACGAGGTCTGAATTACCAAGTAGTTGACGATGTCAGGGTATTGAACACTTGGATAATCTGCCACGTTATCGCTACAACCGCACTTTTTAGCGTATACGGATCAAACCCACGCAGTCGAATCTTTTCCAGGTATCTCGCTTGCACCTGGTCCGTCAGACCGGCATAATATTTTGAAAAAGCTAGATTCGCACTCACAGACACCATTTACTTTTGTTTGGTTCTCCACCAGCATGGCGGACGCGTATGACGTAACGAATTTTGGTGACGTAGTTGCAAACGAAGAATTGGTCCATACACCATCCGTATAAACTGCCTGTATGCATGGCTGCGGAGATATCTGAAAAAGGAAGCATTCTCTGAATTGTATTTTTTGACATTTTAAGTTTTGTATTTGGTAGTGAGTCTGCTAATGTAAAGTCTATATATGGGAGGCAAATTTATATTTGGGACATGTGTTAGAACATATTAGATATTACATTTAGATAATTACTGGACCAAAAAATTTAATGACTAAGCTATTCTCTCAGGCAAGGTAAAAGTTGTCGAGCATGGGTTTGGTATTATTTAGATCTTGTTATCAACTGGTTTACAATGGTTCTTGTGATTAATAATAATAAAGTAATGACGGATAAAGGATAAAATGTCCCAATAATAACAATAAAATAAAGCTTATACTGCACCTATACATAATGGGAGCAGCTGCAGACCGGCCACCTAGTACCATATTTTGTTCTTGGTTTTACTGCGCATCTATTTTAATAGTACGGAAAATGCGCAGTAATGAATTACCTTAGTGGCTTGGTATTCTGCAGTTAAGTCACATAATGTCCTAAGTGCTTTACTACTGAAAAAAGATAAATGTATACAACTATAGACCAGGGTAGATAAACCAAAAAATTTGGAGTTAACAATTAGAAAAACAAACCAAAGTTTATATCCTAATTTGAATAGATACGTTTTTAGTTTAGATTTAGATGAAGTTATAATGACAGCAGATCTTCTATTAGAGGGTTCAAGAGCTAGGATGTTGCATAACTAGTACTGCTTGCAGGTTTTGTTGTTGAGTATTATGGACGTAGGCAATAAAAATTCTGATTTTCTGGCAATGCAAACGTTGTAATTTCACACGAGCTTTGTTTGTGCTACCAAGATGCATTAATTGCACAACAGGAAAGTGCTATAAACAGCATAGACTATAGTAACAATGGCGGAGAGAATAATTTTGTCGAACGGTCGGACGCAAATAAAACCAGTCAACATATTATTGATAACTTGTCTGATACTGAAACCACTACAGATCAAGCCAAACAAGAAATCAAAACGAATAACCTTGTTTAGCCCAAGTAATTGAAGTATATATTTTTATGAAAGACGCCAATTTCACCGACCGCATAAAATATGCTTCACAGTCAGTACCGCTCAAAATCACGATAGCAGTAATGAAGTTAGACGTTTTTTTCTAAACTATACCAACTTACCTGTGCTCTGAGTCTTTCGTGTTCTATTGTTTCTTTTCTCTTGTCCGGAACTTGCCTGCAGCGTAACGAAGCGACCACTTTTCCAAACAAACCGGCTTGAATCCAGGGTGCTTCGTGATGCAAGATGGCAGTTCCTTCTTAGTTTCTTTTCCCGTTTGCTCTTCCTCTGCCCACTCCTCTTTCAAAGCTTCCTCGAGTGCTTCCATGCATTGTTCAATTTCGCTAAAACAGAAGCACTCTGCAAAATTCTGGAGTTTCAGCACTGAACAATGACCGCACTTGCACCTAAACACATGGCTCACGAAAAAGATTAGGCCCTCAACAAAACCAAGAACCGAAGGGATAATATGGCTATATCATACCACGAGCTTACAGGAACTTTGCCATCCTTTCTGTTCTGTAATTCTTCTTTTTCTGCCTCCTTTTCTTCTTGCTTGTGTTTATAATCTTTTACCCACTCAGAGCTTGCAATTGGTTCATCGGAGTAGGGACCTGCAATATCCAAAATGACGCACGAGTCATGACTTTCACGATTTGTACTGCATGCATTGTCTTCTCCAACCTCCTCGAAATGAGAGTTCGTATCAGAATCAGAATAAAATTCGGCCGCCAAAACTTCATCAAATGTTTCTACTGTTGGTTCCATCTAATAGTAAAAACTGAAAACTAAAAATACAAGAGCAAAAGACTTTCGGCAAGATGTTTGACAAGATAGAACCAAGATGAGCATCACGCAATGTTCGTAGTTCCGAATTCGACGTCACTAGACACCAGGCCCCACAAGACTGCCATTTTTCGGTCATGAGCTCCCAGAGCGGGAATTATGTAACTTTTAAAGCTGAAAACAGGCCACAGAAGAGTTTATATCGAAAAACAAAGTTGACCATCGTTTTCTTCGGGTCAAAAACCTATAGTAGGGCTAAATCTATAACATCCAATACATACACTTTAAATGGACACCTTTGTGCTTACCCTTGGACTTGCACCACTCTTCATCCTCATCCCACTCCATCGCATCTTCTATCAGGTTATCAAGTAGGATGTCTGTTACTCGAAGAAGCAAATGAAGCTCGTCTAGGACGATATGGTCCAAAGGCACTTCCAAAAGGGGCTGGTTAACACAACCAAAACTCTGACCATTTTTCTTTGTTGCCATTTCTTTGATCTCTTGTAGGGTGCGGACCATATGAGGAAGGTTGTAGAACTCTGTGGGCTTGGTCATATCACCTCTGTAACAAAATAATATAACAAAAAATTACCCAATATCTTAGAAACAAATTTGCATGAAACATATGAGCTATGAAATTAGTCAAGACCATGAAATATTTTGATACCAGTGCCAATCAAAACAAAATGATGAGTATGTACCCTAAGAAATGATTTTAATCTATCTTAAGGCTAACTTTTGTTGGTTATTGAATTTTTTTTACTGACCTATCTTTCTTGAAAATCTTGCACCAAAGACAGGTGTGTAAGGAATTGGCTTCATTAACTTTGCTCAAGGTTCAAGTTTCTATCAATGTATCTTACAATAATTGCAAGAACCTCTCCAAGCCTGGTACTTCCATCAAATATTTCAGCGTCTCCTCTTTTGAAAGCACTGCTGGAATCATCTCCGACAGATGACTGTGGGATGTAATTCGATGGCCATACTTTTCCAAAAACGGCCTAAGCAAGTCAACTTTAGCCAGAGGTACTCCAGCTGCCAAACAATTTTCAACAAGATCAAATCTATAAACTCGCATTTCATTTTGGTAGGGTTTCTCCTTTCGGATTCTTCTTTAAGTCATTTGCTTTTAAAAGCTTTGCAATTGACTGATCTTTCAACTTTTCTGCCTGAAGTTGTTTCTTTGCTTTTCCATGCTTGTTTGACCTGATTTGCATCTTGATGGTTCTTTCCTTTTTGATCAGGACTTCTTTACGAGCATTGCAGCGAAGCTTTTCCTGCATCACACCGAAATGCTCTTCTTTATACTTCTGAACCCTGTCCCATGCAGTTACTTTGGGTGGATCTTTGCTTCCACGTGTGCTTCGACTCTTTCCCGCCGGGTTTGACTGGATTTTTCGCTTTCTAGCGATGTCTGCCTTTCTGGGAGTACTAAGATTTGCTCCTGCTCGAGCAGCTTTCTCAAGGGGGCTTTCATCGATCTGCTCTTCATCTTCAGAAGGTTCATCCATTTCATGTTGAGACTCATGGTCCGATTCAGAAACACCTAGGTCCACGATTTCTGCCATGTTGGAAGACTTCTCTCGATTGTACTTCATGTAACACAACACTGTCCAGTGCACTCGCCCCAGTCTCCCAACAGCGAGACCGCTGAGCGTACTCCCCATCAGACAAAACTGTTTTTTCAGGTTTTTTGGCAACAGAATAGGCAATGTTTCTCTCTTTTAAATGATAATAAAAACCTTCAAACGACGAAATAAAAAAAAGATCCTACAAGTAAGAAAGTTGCTCGTAGGCAAAAAAGTTGCCAGAAAAATGAAAAGCTGTCAAAAAAAGATGCCGAGCAACTTGTGGAAAGGCCTAGCATTAAGCCTCATGACCATCAACAGGAACTGTTTCAAATAAGGGCCAACTGTTTATTTGTTTTATTATTGTTATTGACAAGGACTAACTAGAACTTATTCTGTACCTACGCCTACAATAAGCTTAATATTTTTTATAGAAATAGGCAACTAGTTGATATGATAAAAAAGGAAAATATTTTAGTTTACATCATACATTTGTGCTTGGTGTTTTCATACCTTATAATCCCCTTACAGAAATATCTCTGTTGAAATATTTGTGTCATCAATGGTAACAAAGCCATTTTCAATTATGTTGTTAATATCATTGAACACACCAGCAAAGCTATCTGGTTTGGTATCATACTTTTCAGCACCATTCACGATTGCAACAGTTTGGGTACCTATAAGAAGACGTATGGGTATATTTTTTGTTAGAATGTTGAACTGCCTTTTTTAATCATCTTAAACCTCAGACTAATTAAAACTGTAATCGGTAATGAAGCATTTAAATTTACCTTTGGAAGAAAGAATGTTCTCTTTGTCCTGCAGAATGCCAAAGCCGAAAATAATGAAACTTGTCAAGCGAGTCATCCGAGCGCCATCGCCATTGACTTTAACTTTCACAGTTTCACCTTCTTTTAAGACTCCAGGAGTTCTCTGAAACTTAATGAATGGCCTTAGAAATGATTCTTTTTATATGAATTTAGAACTATTTCTTGATACTTATTTTTATGAAGGACTTTTGTTTTCTCATCAGTTGTTGTACTGATTTGTATTTTTGTGCATCATTGTAACTTATTGTTGAAACTTATTGTTTAGTATCACCATTGTTATTAAAAAAATCTGTAAATTATAACATACCAGGGATTTGTCTTTTTCAATCAAAGTAGCCTTGAATGAATGCAGTGCTCCTAGGGCTTTACCAGGTGTTGGGCTTACATGGCAAATTTTGTTGAGATCGTTCCTGCACTGTTTGATTTAATGCAGTCTTGGAATGTCATCAATTTCCATTGAGAACTCGTGTTCAAATTCATCGCTGACACCAAACTTGGCCATTAGAAAAAGAAGTGTCTCAATTTTATTTTTTTCTTCTTCTGGCAAGCTTGAATATTTGGAGCTTGTAGAACTTGCTGTAGTCGACTGGGAGGTCAAGGGAGTTTCAGTAGTTTAACTAAGCGGAGTAGGTAATGCAGGTACATTGTTATTTTCAGAACTTGAACTTTCATTAAAGATAGATGAACCTGAAGATGTATTAGTGCTTGTTGGGATACCTGCGTTTGGAACTTTAGCGTGTACGTTTTTGAGCCATCAATGCACTTGAGTCCAAGGGATGATATTTCAAGGCCATAATGATTTGCAAAATGCAGGGCTTTCTGTGCTCTGTTCCTTAGCTCTTTTAGTTTTCTGTTCCTAGCCTGCCTAGGTTTAAGCTGACTTATTGGAAGTCCATGTAAACCCAGCTCCTGCTTCTCCAGTTTCCTGATATATGCTTTCAGTTCTTTGTTTTTGTTCCAATATCTAAGGCTTTTCTAGACTTGTTTTCAGATTCTGCTTTCATTTCTTAAAATAACTGTTCTTTTTCCTTCTCAAGGTTTTCGTATTTTTTTCCAGTTCAAAAGCTCCTCTTATGATCTATCTATTTTACTCTCAGCTTTTTTTAGTTCTTCTTCCCACTTACTTACACTAACTACATCGCCAACTTGGACAAAGACAGAAATAAACTCTTCATCAAATTTTTCTCTAGCTTTTTCCCCCCCCTTTCCTGTTCAGTTCAGTGCGCTTAGGTTTTGTTAAACAACATTTTCTTGCAAGCAGTTGTGCGAATCGGGAACTTTATCCGAAACGCTCCTCCCGGTATTGCCTCATTGACAGCTCTAACTCTCTCCTTTGCATCAAGGTGCATGCTTCCCCTGTAAGTTCGTGTTTGGGGAACAGCACTCTGTAAGTATTCAGCTTTGCTATTCATCTGGAGGTAGGTCATTTCTGAGTCTTTTCTTTGTTTCACACCCGTGGCAATAGATACGCCCTCCTGTATCTGCCTCGTGAGGGGGTCATGGTGCGTGGTTGTCACCCACATGTCAAGGGTTATCTTTCATCCGCCGTGGTACTCTATGGCATGTCTTCCCATTGCTTTGTTGGTCTGCAGCTTCTGGGCTGCTTGTTGATGGTCAAGTGCTCTTGTATAGGCGCTTCTTGCTGTCTCTCCGATGTAATACGACACCATTGGTTTGCCCGCCTCATCCACTCTGCATCCAGTATCAGCCACCTGACTTGGCACTGTGTCTGGGCCT
This sequence comes from Hydrozoanthus tunicans, assembly GCA_026413305.1. Classification (NCBI taxonomy): domain Eukaryota; kingdom Metazoa; phylum Cnidaria; class Anthozoa; order Zoantharia; family Hydrozoanthidae; genus Hydrozoanthus; species Hydrozoanthus tunicans. The sequence goes on from JAOBAT010121143.1 coordinate 8,851, forward strand.
TTAGTTCTGCAGTCTCTACACTCTATGAGGTAACAGCAGCTGTTCTTTGAGCAAGACGCGCTTTTTTTTTCTGTCTGTTAATTTCAGAAAATAAAAAAAAAAACACTGTTTTGGTACTTCCTTATTGAACATTACATGTCCACTTGGAGATACAATTTTTGTATGCGTGTGTGTGCGTGTGTGTGTTGAAAATTCTGTTACTTAGTTGTTTGCTGTGCACGTTGTGAGATAACTTTTCAACGCTTGAAAAAATGGACGAGTTATCGACACGTAGCCAATTTTTAGGGACCCCAACCAGTGGCTAGTCTAAAAGTATACACATTTATTGTAACGAAAAGGGTGGGATAGAAGGGCTTATGACAAAACATGAAACAGATGATTTCAGGCAATAATCGTCACAAAACCTCTTTACTTCTACCTTGCCAAAATACACAAATACAGACATTCATTGTCTAATTTAAAACTTTGAGTATATTTCCTTAAAATACACCTTACTGTTTATGAAAAATATTTCTAAGGAATCTTTAAAAACGCAGCTTTATACCACTCCAGTTTAACTTGTGACACTAATTAGTTGCAAATGTATGGATTTACTCTGCCAGACAAAACACTCCTTTCAATGCTATGATATAATTCAAATGAACAAAATGCACACTTCTCTGCTGTAGGAACTGTATCAAGGCCACAGTAACAAACGTTATCCTGCTCAATATTTTTAGGGACATAAATATCATCACTCTTGTGGTATGAAAAGCTAGTTGAATCATTTTTCCTTAACCACACTAATGAGATATAATCGTGTCTAAAAATGAGCCTCCATCTTGTTGACAGTGTTGCATGATGTGCATATTGGCTTATGCGTATATGTTTGGCTTCTCTGCCCTGCATGGAGTTTATTCCTTGCCCCAGTTTGAGTGAAGTGTACAGAATATCTGAATGATATGGTACAGCATACCTTATGGTCCACGCTGTGGGTGAAACGTCTAAAAGTAGTGAGCAAGCACTGAAATATTTCCTGCAGGAATCTTTCAATTCCTGTAGAACATTTCTATTATTCACAACTCGGCTGAATCTACTTATTGCATCTCTTAGCTGAAGGCCTACAAAAGAAAATGTGTACAACTGCAATTTTTGTTGTGGGCTGTCACATTCACGGGAGATGGGTACACAGGCAAACGGTAAGAAAATTCCACTTTCCTGCCTTGTGAGAGCCATTTCTTAACTTTTTGTGCAATCTGTGTGCTCCAATTGTTTTTAACGTAAACAAATGTGAAGCTAGGTGGCAATCTGGTACATTTGAAACATCAGTACATGATGAAGGAAGAACACTCCTATTATTTGAATGGGTTTAAAATCATTTTATGCAAATGCTGCCATGCATTGTTTGCATTGTGGAGGGGTTCTGCAAAAACTTTATCAACTAAGCATCCTAAGATTGAAATTTTTTCTTTCCTTGTTTCATGTATGCCAGCAACTTATTTCTTTTAGTGGACTCAGCGAGGCGTGTTGCCCCCAGTTCAATTCTCTTATCTTCTACTTTTTTGGAAGATTCAAGCCTTTCAGCATATGACCATGGTTTCATGGTACAGCTGGATGACTGACCCAAACTTCCATTGATCTCAAACTTATTATCATTATTTACATTCCCAAAAGGAGAAAAGTAATATGCTGAATTTGATAATTCTCCACTGTAAAACGATGCCCACTTCATATCTAAAGGTATGAGATCAACTGTGAACTTTACAGTTACTTTTGAATTGGGCAACATAAAAGATTTTATGGTTATGTTAGCTATATCTGACACAAGTTTACTTGCATATCGCTGCATGACAATATGCTCTTCACTTCAATTTGCACCAGCAATCAGAAAGTTTTCTTTTTCGCTTGCTATCTGTTGGCCAACATTTATAAATGAAACAAGCCATAAGGTAGCCGAATCTTCTTTGCCAAATGGCGCTCCATCTGCACCAACAGCCAGCTTAAAGATAAATGGTTTAGATCCGAATATTAGCAAGAAGGGGCTCTCTTTATCTAGAATGACATACATATCACCAAGTTCTAATACATATGGTTTAAGCTCTCTGTATGCTCCACTAACGTCTTCATCCAAATCATAGCAGAACTCATGCATATCTTTTACATTTTGATCATCTAAAGAATTGATAAATTTTGTCAGTTTATCATAAGGCACGAGCTTGGGAAGAGGCACTTTTGTCATGAATTTCATGCTAGCATTCTTTTTCTTGGGTTTTTACTGCAGCCCATTGTAAGATTAACCCTGATACTTTTATATTTGGCTTTACTTAACAACCCAGAGCTATAAAGCACCTTCAAGCTTCTTATTTTGTTGTCATGGCTGTTTTGGAACAAGGAAATGTTTCTATTTACAATAGTTGACTTTTTTTAGAGTTCTCAAAATACTTAGCCAGTCTAGCTGGAGTGGCTTCCTTTACTAGGGTTAACCATAAACCATCAAGTACTGGACCCATCGCCTTGTTTGTACCACCATGAATTTCCTTGCATGTATCCAGTGTTTCCCTTTAGCGTCGCTTGCAGGATCTCTTAGCAGCTGGGGTAGAATATTGTTCAGAATCATGTTAATTAATGGCAGTTGGGCACCTTTTTCTTTTTAACACCTTTCTCTTTTTGGAAAAAACATTGCTTGCTATGGTTTGTGTTATTGCCTCCACACAAAATTGGACTCTTTTCACCTAAGCTTAACAAAAAGAAGTCTGTTCATGTTAATTTTATTTATGTGAATAAGGGAAAAGGAGAATCAATAACAAAAAGAAAGGCTTTATTGCTCTGTTTGGAATCAACATTAGGACCCATAAAAAATATTAGTTTTTCATCCTATCCAGCTAAAAAATGCCCTGCAGGCGGGCAGTTTTTTTCATATATTTTTCTTTTGTCTGTCCTTGTCTTGCTGTAGCATGTTATATTTGTAGTTTGAGTTCAACTAACAACCTTGCAAAAATATGGTTAAATTTTTCCACTTTGTTTGTGTGAGAATGTTCTCAAAAAAACTTAAATATATAAGATTTGTTATTTGAGGTTGGCTAACCATCTTGTCTAAAGGGATTAAATTTTCAAAATCTATTTTTCAAGAATTTACCTACATACCCATAGTCAAACAATAGCTTTGAAAGCAACAGAACTAGGTTCATCAAACTACAACTTCTAATAACTATTTACTATATAAATTAAAAAAACTGTTCTGATGGAAGGCTTTCTCTTAAGGCTTTCCAAACTAAAATCGGTTTTTCTATTTTAAATATTTCAACAGAAAAAACATACTTCAAGGCAAAATTCAACTTTTAAGTAACTACTATTTTTGCTGAAATTTTACAACCACTTGTGAGAACATTTGATTACTGCTTAATTTTTTGTTCCCTACTAATTTTTTTAAAATTCTTCTGAACGGAAGATCGAAGTCTTCATCTGAAATACTCGGAATAAAATTCAGCATTGTTGAATTTCAAAAAACCCATTTTTATTAAATACTACTGAAAAACTGGATGCAAAATTTAGCAATGCTGAATTTTTCTATTTTATTCAGCAGCACTATGTAGTTTTTTCACCTCTAAAAATTTAGCAATGCAAAGTTTTTTTGTTTTACTCAACAGCATTTGTTAATTTTTTGACACTGGAAGTTCACCAATGCTGAATTTGTTTTTATGTTGGTCATCAGCAAAATGTAGTGCACCACTAAGCAATGTCTAGTCTTAACACTTGTGAGTTAAAAAAGTTGAATTAATCTTGCTGAATTGTTTTGTGCTCAGCATTAAACAGTAGATCCGACTACCAAAATACAAATTCAGCACAGTTTTGTTTAATTTCAACCCACAAAAAGCAAGATCAGCAGGAATTCAACTGTTTAGATATAGAAATAGACTAAAAACAGCCTAGCACAAAATAATTGTACAATATTTTGCTGAGCTAATTTAAACAAAGTTGAAATGATGTTACATGAATGGTGTCAAAATATGACCAAATAAAACTAGTTGTTATTTTTTTGTCAAATATAAATTGGAAAAACTGATTTAAGTTAGGAAAGCCTTTGTTACTGAAAATATATTCATTTGAATGTTTGAAACTCGGAAAGTTCCTGCTTTTAAAAGGGTTTTGTTCAAAATTTTCTATTGGACAAGACACCTCACTGTTAATGTATGAAATAACATATTAACAAAATCAGTTTCTTGCTCCATCTGGGTTCTCCAAATCATCATATGCAACAGATGAATTCGGAGATCCAAAAGAGGAAGAGTATGATGAACTCCATGGGCTGTCTCTACCAGAGACTGTGGCTGAAGGAAACTGCAGTCTGTTGTCAGCTGATTGATTGGGAGGATGCAATTGATAACCAAACTCTGCATTTTGGCAGGGTACTGCAGGCACTGTGCCAGCTGTTGATGAAAATAATGCACTATGTTCCTGAAATGGGCTAGCTCTTCCAGAATATTGCCATCCATGCTGTCCAGATTGTGGTGGTCCCATACTACTCATGGGTGGGTACTGTGGCTGCTGAAGGGCTGTCAAATGCTGAAAACCAGTGTAAATGGCTTGACTCAATGTTTGCAT
>JAOBAT010121165.1:0-13430 GCA_026413305.1 Hydrozoanthus tunicans
GAAAATTCAAGAACATCCGCTGAGATTTCAGTCCAGTTAATGTTTTTAGGTGTGGGACAAAAAGTAAGACCACGAGAAATAATACAGCATTAGAAAATTAAGTGTGAAAAACTACACTGTTGCACATAATTGTATAAACAAGCCAGGAAAATGGTACCGAGACCTTACGGGTCAGAAGGAACAATTTGGACGCCTTTACGGTCATAATGGGTTCTGATCGGAACCGCTCAAAATGATAGGATCCACCCCCTCCCCCTCCCCTTCCCCCCTTTCCGAGACCCTGAGTGTTAATAGCAATGGACAGTTGTTTCGGACCTGTTTGGCCTAGTAATGATCAGCACGGCATAGCTAGGAAATTAAATACGGGGTCGAATTCCCACAGTAATGTCAGATCCCACATGCGGTATGCTTAATTAAGTGCGGGTTACTCTAATGATCTACTTCAAATGACTTTTTACATATAGAGCTCCCTTGAATTTGCGTTGTTGGTAGCAAAAAATACATGCACGGGACACAAGTTTGTTGTTTTTCAACAACTGTTTTGAAAAACAAAGTTTGACGACACAATTATGCCATCCATTTTATGTCGTTAGACTAAGAATACTGCTTTACAAAAGAGGCCGGCTTTAAGCACCCAGAGGCCATGCGGACCGCACGGCCTACTTTGGCGCAGGTCGCCATCGCGTGGGCTCTGGGTATAAAAATGCTTTTTTGGCTGGAAGTTGTTTTAGGCATGCGAAAGTCTCAGTTTGGGTGTTATGTTTTTAATACAAAACCCCAAGCATATTGAACATACGAATCACATTGCCTACCACGAATTAGTCGTGTATATGAACTACATTATTGTTTACTTAGAACTCATATTTTCGAACCGTTCTATTTCCACCTCACTCCGATCCAGCTTTGGCGTGATAAAGAGTATCACGGCTACCCGAAATATTGCCAATAAACCTGCCCAAAAGTGATGTTGTTGTAACAGCTCTGCACTCAGGTTTTTTTTTCTCTCCGATGGTGAGAGGGTATAGGGTTTTCATTAAAAACCTCTGCCTCTGAAATAAGTCTTACACACAAAACTTACGTATCTCAGTGCGGGAAATCTAGAATATACAGTTGAGCCCTGACAATTCATAATCAAATCTCTAGCTAATGCGAACTAAAATTGATTTTCCAAGGATTTGGCTCATGTATCTTCTGTCATTCTAACCCCGATAACTCGAACCCTGAGGAACTCGAGTCTCTAGACTCAAAGCAGAACTGACTTTGCCTCATATATTAACTGTAATTCTAACCCCGATAACTCGAACCCTCAGTAACTCGAATTCGATCCCCAATTAATTAACTAGCTTGTAGTATAACTGGATCTCCCTATGCATTTGCCTCAAATAATATTTAATGTAATCTTAACCCCAATAACCCGAACCCTCAATCGGTAACTCGACGCGAATTCCCCGTTAAACCCTCAGTAACTTGAATTCCTCACTAACGTATAACTCGAAGCAGAGCGGACTTTCCCTTTTGAATCAAATATTTACTGTAATTCTAACCCCGAAAACTCGAACCCTCGGTAACTCGAAATCCCCGCTGACCCAAAGCAGAGCGGATTTTCGCTAGGATTTGCCTCACATATTTACTGTAATTCTAATCCCGATAACTCGAACCCTCGGTAACTCGAATTCCCCGTTAGCTTAAAGCAGAACTGATATCCCCTTGGATTTGCTGTTTAATGTAATTCTTACCCCGATAACTCGAACTCTCGGTAACTCGAATTCCCCGTTAACTCAAATCAGAACTGATATTCCCTTGGATTTGCTGTTTACTGTAATTCTAACCCCGATAACCGGAACCCTCGGTAACTCGAACTCCCGGTTAACTCAAAGCTAACAGTGATAACTGTTCACTGTAATTCTTACCCCGATAACCGTTAATCTCGGTAATTCGAACTCCCCGTTATCTCAAAGCTAACCTGATAACTCGCTCCCTCGGTAACTTGAATTCCCTGCTAACTCGAAGCAGTGTCGATTTTCCCCTTTTGATTTGCCTGCCTCATATGCATGTTTACTGTAACTCTAAGCCCTATAACTCGAAACACGGGTAGTTTGAATTTTCCTTGGCAATTCGAGTAATCGGGCCGGGGTTTAACCGCAGTTAAAAAAGTTATCTTACAATACATACCGTACACACAGACCAGACAAGACATCGGCGAGGTTGCGACAAAGCAAACTCATCCAGCGACCAAAAGCAATGAAAAGCTTCATCAGTGAGAAGAGATGGCAACTTAACGATCGAGAATCTTGTGTTTTTGGAGTTCGATTTTGGTTGAACTTTTTTACTTGGCTTTGAAAATTTCCGTATTCGTCGCGATTAATCAAAACAAGATCGATCCTACGTTACAGTTATTACGTGGGCAACAAAAACATGGCAGTTGCAGAAATTGTCTATATTTGGCGAGTATTGATAAAACACTTGTTTTCTTCTTTTTCAAATGGACAGTTATTTTTACCAGCGCACCAGAATGGATGGATAAACTGTTAAACAAACCTCGTGCTACCGATGGAGATAAAAGGCCCTTAATATAAATATATGTATAACTATTTTTTTTTTGGGCATCACATAAGTTTCCTCAGTTACGAAAATTGAATAGCTAAAACTATTTTCATTTTCCTCTGTACCACAATCTCTGTCTTTCTGTTTTCTTCTGTATTTCTTCTTCTGTGGTTCTTCTGTACAACGTTTCGGCAGTCCTTCCCTCTTCAGGTGAATTAGATTAGTTCAGTAGACAATTGAGTAGACGTTCGTAAATTCACTGTAGGGAACGAATTAGTTACGAACGTCTACTGAACTAAAATAAAAGAAAATTTTGGAAGTTCACGCACATGTAAAGAAATACTATTCCAAGTTCCCCTTTAGCCTGTAAAGTGCATTCATCATCATATTTAAATTTAATCAATATACGACTCTAGCCTGCGTAGCAGCAGTTGTTTTTTTTTTTTTTTATGGGAGAGACTATAGCTAAGCGGCTATCGAGTGAGCCGCCATGTTGAACGCGCGAGCAAAAGAAAGGCCTGGGGGCTGTGTTTTTAGTGGCTAGCCGCTGTACAGCGGGCTCGCCACTTATGTTATGGTGCATATAAATGCCTAAATGCCTGACCGTAACTGCTCATCCGGGACATGGGATGCGGGACGGTCCGTGCGGGAAGCGGGACATCATTTGCGGTTTTCCTGTGTGATAAGAAGAGGACGGAAATCTGGGCACTAGCAATGCCATGTGAGCGAAATAGGACGTGCGACATCACACGAGTGTCGTAGCTGTCTTCTTCAAAGCTGTCTTTTGTTGTTGTTGTTGTTGTTCTGCACGTTTCTAAATTTACTACAGTAATACTAACATTTGCGATCAAGCGTATGGTGGAAACTTTTTTTCAAGTTGTTTTGTCGTGCACGTTTTGTCGAGAACTTTTCAAGTTTCTCGCTTGCTGAATGGCTAAAAATAATGGTCAAAATACCTGAAAATAACAACCAATCGGCGAGCAAGAAACTTGAAAAGTTCTCGACAAAACGTGCAAGACGAAATGTAAAAAAAAAACTTGAAAAAAGTTTTCGCTATACACTTGATGGCAAATGGTAGTATTTTAACCAACTTGCCAACTTCTGGAAAAAAAACATTTGCTTTGAAAAAATATATTTATTTATTCAATTATCAAGTAACTGATACAAGAGCTCCACATATAAAGAATACAAATAGTGATTTTAGATTAGTGTGTACATGTACTGTGGTTGTAATTAGACCATACGAAATAACTGTTACATCAGGGAAGTGTTTCCTGGTTACATTAATGTTTATACTGTTAATTTACATTAACATTGAATAAGTTAGCATTTAAAACGTTCAAGGTTTGTATGAGATTACTGTAAATGCTCTAAAACCTCTAGTTCTGCCATCTGAACCTGTTCCACTGAACACACAGAAAGAAAACATAAATTGTGACTGTTAAAAAATTAAAAATAGACCTCGAATATAATAACAGTCTATCAATGAAACTAAAAACATTAATTAAAGGAAATTATGCCCTAAAACACATTTTTTTTTCACATGGCTGAGCATCGCATATAAAAAGGTTTGTGAGAGCTTTTATAGTACTCTTAACTGTAATGACAATGCATTGTCATCATGACAACTGTTGTCCTGTAAGTGACAAATTGGTAACAGTGCAAGTAAACGTTAACATTATTGACACGTTATTTTATCCTTTTAAAACAAAAAGAAACCGCAAACAGTAAAGTAGAACTACCCACAAATGTTGTACAGTATTCATTCCCAATTCACTTGGAAATTTCTTCAATTATCAAACTATTTTAAAATCTCCCCTTGCTGTTTAGTAGAATGACATTCATCTTCCATTGGTACGAGCAGAGAGGAACACTAATTCATTGACCATTCTTTACTCTTTCATAACATCCCCAATTTATTTTGGCTTTTCATAAAAGGCTAGCCACATGCATGCTGTGCATATTTTTTTTTGGCTCGCACGTTGAAGTCTCTTCCCCTAAAAAACAGCCGCTAAGTAGGCTATTACGACTATAAAGTATAGTCATCCTGGAGGAAGGGGGTATTTTTGTGGTAAAAAGGATGGAGATGCTTGTCGGAAAATATGAAAAAAATTTGCTAAAAATACCAAGATGTAAAAAAATTTCAACCTCAAAAATACCTCATGGCACCGACTTTAAAAAAAGGCAGGATCGAGAAGACTGTAGAAAAAAACTTAAACGTTCTAGTTTTATTTTCATACTCCTAAAAGATACAGTTTTTCTAAAATAGTCTTGCTTTTTTCTTAAAACTCATTAAATATTAGAAAAAATACAAAGAGCAACCATATAGCCGTAATTCTCCCCAGGACCCCGGACGCGCCAGGATAATCGTAAGTAACTGCTTTGTGTAAACAAAGAAAGAGAGTGCGTGAAACACAGTTCTCTCTTTGAAAGTTATTGTATCGGTGAGATAAAGTATAAGTTGTCGTTTTGTTTTATCTGACAGCTATACATAGCAGCGGTGCAGCGGCCTGGTGGGGCGAGAGAAAAAAAACACCCCCCTTTTTTCGTTTTTTTTTCTCTCGCTCGCCTCAATTTTCGCGCGGCCAAAAGAGAAAATCTCGCCAAAACGGCAACGCTTGCTTTCCCCGAGATTGAAAACAGTCGCGATTATATAAACACGAACAAACGCTGATTTTACGACGATGAATTTTCTGCTGGTGGCAACAGCAAACTTACTGTTGCTTTGTGTGGGGCCAAACCAAGGCTGCAGTTGTGTTTACCATAAAGATGAAGATCACTTCCTGAGTTTGTGCAGAAGTTCCAAGACATACGGTGAGTTTATGATGATAAGAAGGTATACTTTTAAAATTTTGTCTGTCAGTCCGCGAATACGAGTCTACGCACGAGCTACGAATCAACTAGCCGTGTTTGATAAAAAAGAAGTGACTATTCGTAGAGAAATACTATTAGTAGGTTCGTATACGGACATAGAAGGGTTTATATATTTTAGATGTAGGTTCGAGACTATTCTATTAAACTTTGTTTAGAAGTATCTGCAAACTATTCAACTTCAAAGTATGTTCATTTCGCTGAGTTATGCACAGAGTGCGTCGTCCGCAAACGCGACATTAAAAATAGTATTATATCAGTATACAGAACGAAATACAACAGCCACTGCCTAATATAATTTTACTGTCGGTTATAGGTAGTGAAATCTTTTTCCACGCATGATCGAGTTCGCACCTTGTAGATCATATAGGTGTTGAAGTGACAGCAATTTTCGTTGTAATCTCTTGATGTTCGACTGCACTGTTATTCCGGAAGGTGTGTCTAACTGGATCTAACCATATCATGCAGACAACCGGTAAACAACAGTCGCATCTACGCCATAAATGACAGTGGGTATTAAAACGTTAGCGTGTTGTTGTCGGGAGCTTCCGTCTGTTGTTGTTTATATATATATATATACATTCCGTGCTAAGCGGCGACTGTAAATACCGAGTTAATGATTTCCTGGTTAGTTTCTGCACCCAATCGAAATCCATTTAATCAACCTCTTTCAAGGTACTAACTTTGTTACCTTCCAAAGGCAAACGATAAAAAAAACATGACATTTCGTCGCTTGAAAGTGAAGTAAACAAAGGTGTGCAAATTTCAATAACAATATACTAAATTTCTAAATGATGAGATGATAAGAGCTATTGTTTTAAAATTAATATACTTAGATATAAAGTTTTAAAAAAGGTAAGCCCATTTAAAGAAATGAAACATGAAAAATCTGAGTCAATACTTAAGTCAAATCTAAGAAAATATATAGGATGGTCTCAATTCTTTCATCAAAAGCATTGCATAAATGACATAATTCAGTTTGCTTTCATCCTTTTTTAAATTCCTAAACGTTTCAAAATATAGTTTGGTTCAATTCCGTCTTCTAAGACAGTCAATCAGTTTATTTAGACACGTTATACCAAGAAGCACATGTGCAGCACATATTATAAAGGGCAGTCACCACAGCACCTGGTCCATATCGATCATGCAGTGTGTGAACTAAGAGACTAGACTAACAGCCTATTTAAAGGTGGTGTTCACAAACCAACTTTCTCAAAACATGTCGTTTTGTGTTAAAAGTTTTTGAAACCATTTAGATGGTGTTAAACGATCCAACTTTAAGCTCGATTTTTTGTGCAATGATATTGCGATTAAAGTTGGCGTGACATGTTACATGAACCAGCTTTCTCAAAGTTTGTCATTTTGTGTTAAAAGTTTTTGAAACCATTTTAAAAACTCGCAATGCGTTGCCGAGCAAATATTGTGCAAAAAGTTGGCTACAGTACCATGCGAGTTTTTGAAATTGTATAATTTCTCATAAGCCTGTTCTTCGATGGCTAACTAACTACTAAACAACCGATTTAGGGACGCAATTATATTGGTTTTACTATTATTATTCAAATTCTTAAATGGACTTGCTCCTTCATTCTTTGTCAAAAGCTTACCAGAGCAGTCCCCTGTTCAGCAAATGTGCAAAATAAGAAACTGAAAGTGACAAAATTGCTACAGCAAATGTACTACACACACGCGCCTTTATTTACTGCATATCACATTCGGTGCAAGAACCAAGAGGCAACTTAGCGCCAATCCACTAGCTATCCAGTTGAAAATAAACTAATCTTTAATAAGTGTCTTTTAGGATGGACTGAGAATTAACTTTTAGGGTCGAAAAGATATTCTTAGGGTAATTTGGGGACTTTTCCAACTGTCATACCCTTTTCACCCTGAGTACCCTCCCCCCCAGAGGGGGGGGAGAACTATACCATCAACTGGTTATACTAAATTGACATAGAAGTGAGTCAAAGCATTCAACAACAATCTATCATGAAGAATGATCTTTTCAGAGTCGTCAAGAACAGGCTTATGAGAAATTATATTTAAAACCCTTAATGTATAATCTCCTGGGAAACAGTTAGTTCTATTTTCCCAATGTTTCTTGAGATGAAGTTGGAAAGCAAGGGAAAACAAAACTATAACGTTTTTCCCGAGGGACTATATATGCAACAATTAACTGTGCAATTGTTTCCCGGTCAGGATACATTTGAATTTGATCAGGGGCATGTGACCAAGAACCAACCAATCACAATGCTCGTTTGAGTGAAAGTCTAGGTATATATAACAAAGTCTTTTGTTTCTTATGCACATTATAATGTTCTTCTACAGCTCTTCGGGGAGAAGTATTAAGCGTCTTTGAGACTAGAACAAATGACACAGATTTGGCGTGGAAGTACTACAGTGTGAAAATTGCAGAAATATTCAGAGGAAAGCAAGAAATTCTTAATGTTACAGGAAAAGCAGATATTCTTCCTGGATCCAGTATTTATGTTAAAACACAAATACAAGGCGCAGCCTGTGGTGCAACATTTCAGTTAATGACTGACTATTTAATAACAGGTATGATTGAAATTTGCAAGGAATGGCTTTAATGGTATATTTATCAACTCGTACTACAAATTGATCGATGCCTCACATAGTCCCACGCATTTGAATGTCACCTCGTTCCGTCCTACACACTAGGAAAATCCCACGCATTTTGTGGTCTTGTTCTATTTGTCACATATTTTTGAAAATATACCTTTCATTAATCAAGATCGTTTCAAAATTATTACAGGAAAACTCTATAACAAACCCCGCGATAAACACCACAAAATTCAGAACTTTATATATAAATTTATACATAATGGTGTGTGTGTGAATTTAAGAGTACTCCAAGTCTACTCTGACCAATATTTGGCAGAAGACTAATATAAATTGTTGTTATATATCATACCGTACGCCTACTATAATGTGTCCAAAAAAAGTTTGCATGGAAAATACTCGACAGTGTTTCCTAAGTTTGAAAAATACCTGAACGCCTTTTCCAAAATTGGAAATGTTACCTAGGTTAAAATAAAATACCTGAAAGGTTTTTGAAGAAATGGAAATGTTCTCTAAGTTTAAAAATTTCTTGAAAGATTCTTGAAGAATTGGAAACAATCCCTAAATTTGAAAAATACCTGACACCTTTTTGAAGAATATTAGAAGTGTTCCTTAAGTCTGAAAAAATGCCTGACAGCTTCTTGAAGAATCGGTACAGAAATGTTCCCTTAATTTGAAAATTACCTGCCAGGTTTTTGAAGAAATGAAAATGTTCTCTAATTTTGAAAAATAACCTGCCAGATATTTGAAGAAATGAAAAATTTAATGTTCTCTAAGATTGAAAAATACTTGACAGGTTTTTGAAGAAATGAAAATGGTCTCTAATTTTGAGAATACCTGACAGGTTTTTGAAAAATTGGAAACATTCCCTAAGTTTGAAAACTACCTGACAGATTTTTGAAGAACTGGAAATGCTCTCTAAGTTTGAAAAATATCTGACAGCTTTTTGATGAATTTGAATAAAATGCTCTCTCTCTCTCTCTCTCTTCCTCATCCCCAAGCCCTTCGCTCCAAAGGGTAGCAAAGGGTGCATATAAGAGAGCCCTTGGAACAAGTTTGAAAAGAAGGATGGAGAGAACTAATTCCTTGTTTGTCATTTCTATTTTTCAAACCAGGTTATATTACACGTGGTGATAATAATGTGTCAACTAGCTCTTGTGATTGGAACAGGCAGTGGAGCAGCCTTCCATCAGAATACCAACACGGCATCGCAAATACCGGAGACCGCGTCTGTTCAAGAGGGCATTCTGTTAAATACAAGAAACACATTTTAGAATGGGTTGTCGTACTAGCAATTGGCTATTACTTGTTTTGGAAGAACGAGTCATAATTAAGTATGTAGTCAGTTTTTACTAAGTAAGCTAAGATTGCACCAAACATCTAACAGGTAATCTAGGAACTATTTACCAATGGTGAATAGTTGTACCATTTTCTTAAGAAATTTTAATTTTCCTGTACACTTTTAAGTTTTTAGCAAAATTTAGAGATAAATGCTGATCAATCTAAAGAGCCAAGACTTAGAAAAGGATCTAGCTTTTTTCCTTGCATTTGCACTTTTTGATTGTATTACATAGCAATTTTTAAAAGCAGAAAAAGTTGAATTGGCATGGCTGGTAAATTAATAAGGATCGTGGAGCTAGCTAGCCAACTGCCATCTTGCAGTGTCCTAATTTTAGACATGTAAATTTTTCAAGTTTCAAAAAATTTACATATTTTTCATCCGTATTTGTTTTCTGAAAGTCCTTATTTGCCTTGTAAAATCTATAATATAACGGAATAAAAATTGATATCCGTAATTTTCATCTTACAATAGTACGTCAAAATATCAGTATTATTGAAAATTGTAGGAACGCTTTGCTTTTTGCTGGAAACGCTCGCTATAAAAATCCGTCAACCATTATTGAATTCTGGAATTAAACTCCTAGGCAACTTTTCTAAACTCTAGTAGCTTTACCTTGATTTGGTAGCATGTTGTTAATTGTTTGGACAATGGAATGGCCCATATATTTCCATAAGTAAGTTAACGTATTTCTTTCTAGTTCACTCATGGAACCCTTTCTAGTTGAAATTACGTCTATATTGAGTTCAAGGAAAATTCTACGTGGAGACTTTTGATACTAAAAAGATTTTGTTCGCTTTTGTTTGGTCTATGCAGATTAGTTAAATTGTTACAACGCAAAAGAAACGTTGCTTTAATTAAAGTTTCACTACTTTTTACTTTAAAAATTAAACCATCTTGTATATGTACAGGTGATGTATTCTCAGTATGAAAATACAAACATTTTGATGTGTGAGATTTTGAAAATGCTTTGGATTCGGGAGATCTCACAGTGAATTCGTTCGGTGGTTTGGCAAACCCTATCTAACGGTTAAGAACTAGCTTTAAATGACTATATTCGGTGAAAGTAACGTAAGCTAGCTATAGGATTTGTCACGAATGGTAAAGGATAACTCGGACGTAATTCTGTCAAAGTAACGGTCACTAGTACTGCCTCAATATGAATCATTAACAATATATTGATCTTAATTATCCGATCCTAGCGCCCGTGAATTGAAGAGTTCAAAAATCCGAGGGAATGAAATACAGCAAAGAGGAAGTGGCTTTAAAATGTCGGATTTGATTAAAGATCATGAAGTTACTTCTGAAACCTAAAAACGCAAAAGATGTGTTTATCGTGAGATACTTGTCAACAATAACTGGATATTTTTTGAGATTTTTAGAGGGATTTGTGAGATTTTTAGGGGAAAAAGGAGATTTGTAGAACTTTTGGCGAGATTATCCGGATAGATTCATAGGCGATTCTTCCGGATTTTTTTATCTAGGCCTAAAATACAGGGGGAGAATTAGGGAGGATCGAAGTATTAGAGAGGGAGGAGTGAGGAAGAAGTATTAGAGGGGGAGGAGTAGGGAGGAAATATTAGAGGGGGAGGAGTAGGGAGGAAGTATAAGAGAGGGGGAGTAGGGAAGTAGTTATAGAGGGGGAGGAGTAGGGATGAAGTATTAGAGGGGGAGGAGTAGGGATGAAGTATTAGAGGGGGAGGAGTAGGGAGGAAGTATTAGAGGGGGAGGAGTAGGGGGAAGTATAAGAGAGAAGGAGGACTAGGGAAAGATAAATTGAAGGGAGTTTGTAAGATGAAGGGAAGGAAAGAGGAGGAGTAGGGACAGGAAAAGAGAAAGTGTTAGATAGCGAGGAGAATGGAGGAAGAAGTAGGTAGGAAGTATTAGAGGGGGAGGAGTAGGGAGGAAGTATTAGAGAGGGAGGAGTAGGGAGGAAGTATTGGAGGGGGAGGAGTAGGTAGGAAATATTAGAGGGGGAGGAGTAGGGAGAAAATATTAGAGAGGGAGGAGTAGGGAGGAAGTGTTAGAGGGGGAGGAGTAGGGAGGAAGTATTAGAGGGGGCGAATAGGGAGGAAGTATTAGAGGGGGGAGTAGGGAGGAAGTATTAGAGGGGGCGAGTAGGGAGGAAGTATTAGAGGGGGAAGTAGGGAGGAAGCATTAGAGGGGGAGGAGTAGGGAGGAAGTATTAGAGGGGGGAGTAGGGAGGAAGTATTAGAGGGGGAGGAGTAGGGAGGAAGTATTAGAGGGGGAGGAGTAGGGAGAGATAAAAAGAAGGGAGTTTGTGAGAAGATTAGAAGGGAAGGAAAGAGGAGGAGTAGGGACAGAAAAGTAGAAGGACGGGAAAAGAGACTACCTTGGCGTAGAATGATTTCTGTCTTCCCGATTGCAGCATTCTAAGTGCCATTCGTTTCTTGTTTAGCAAGTTAAAATTTATAATATTTTTACAGATGCTGTTCCCGCCATATTAATGAAACCCCAGGACTCTCTCAGCAGAGAGGTATAAAAATAGCTCAAGCGCAAACAGTTCTTAAGCCTTAAAAGGCGTTTTGGGTTAAAGCTGCCACCGTACAATATACTACGTATCTTATCACAGATTTTAAGAAACTTCTAAGTTTCTTCAACTCAAAAAATTGTTGTTTGTGAGTGCACATGAATGTTGCCGTGAAACCTCATCGCGGCTCTGCTTAGAAGATCTCACTGCCTTAAGAAGTCTTGATTTCCACGTTCTTTGCTCCAACAGACTATCAGAATAGTCAATAAACGTTTTCTTAGCAACAGAGCTGGGAAGAAGATCTAGACTGAAGGAGTCTATACGAAGAACCACAATGTTGGAGTCAGCCCAGTAAACCGCTTGCTGTAACTCTGCCTTGCAGTTTTCACTTAACACCGAGTTTGAAGACGCAAGTATGAGAACCTTTCTGCTTTCACAGAGGCACTGTACAAGATTTTCATGCCAGGGCTTGCCAGGGATCCAGTCTTTGTAGTCGATACAGTAATTTATCGAGTTTTCCTCTAATAATGGAAGCAGTAGTTTAGTGAGAAATTCCCCATCTTGACGGCTGTATGATATGAACAGGTCGTGTTGAAACTCTGTGTTGTAAAGCGAAAAACATAAGTCTGTACATGCAATTTCCTTCCTCGCAAATAAACATTACTATAAATCTACCAAGTATACCTTCAAGCTCCTGTTCAAGACTATTAGATGATGACGGTGATGTTCCAGTTGAACAGATCAGCCAATTTTAGTTGATAACACCCAAAGACAAAAAAGGAGGGTACTGGGTCATACGACCTCTTTCCGGCAAAGACAATTCTTTATTCATACAAATTTTTGAACTTTCAGTCTGGAGATGTCACATTTTTGATATTCCAACACCGTAATATCCTACGTTAAAGCTCCCTCTGTTTTTAAGTACCCCCGATTTAAGACCTTCCATTTGCCAACGAAGATGTTGATCCGGATATAAGGCCCCCTTCCCCTGTTTATAAGCCCATCTACTATATAAGGGCGTTTCTTTGCGTTTCTTTTTAAGCATCAAAGTGTTAATCGAAAGTTATAGGCATCAGTAAACGTTTTATATATATTTCCAAAATAAGTAATCCGTTTATTGTGACGCACAACAAAAATTTTACAAGCGTAACTCGTGTAATTGCATTTTAGCTACAGTTCGTTCCTCAGACACATTTATCTCGTCGTTCCGAAGCATTTCTTTTGCTACGCTCATCTTCCCATCTGGATAAGTAAGCCCCCCTTTATAAGCTTATCAAAATCTCTTTATGAAGTTATATAAGCCAAAGGCTTTTGGTTGGCAATTGGCGTATACAGCTGAAAATATCTTAGGAGAGAATTGGCCAGAGGATATTTCTTCGTTGGGACTTTTTTTCTAATTCAAGTTTTCATTTCATTCCGTAATTACAACAAAAAATATAATGATAAGTCACACATTTATACTGTGGTGTGAACTAACCATTGCGCGTGCAGCAGATGTGGGGGTTTGGGGAGAGTGAGGAGAATTTGGAAAGTCAAACTTGCAGGACCTCACACACATAAAAACAATTTTCAAAGCCACATGCAATCTAACCTTGAGTAACGCAATCA